>SKCR01031405.1:0-121425 GCA_019454045.1 Zanthoxylum bungeanum | reverse complement strand
TGATGCGGCCTCCCATAGACACGCAGACATACTACCAATGGGATTCCGCGGGGTCTATCCAGAGCGAAGCTGTTTTCCGTACCATCGGTAAAACACAACCTCCTATCGCACTTGCATAAGTATCCAATACTTAAATATATGAGAACTATGCCGTCGTGCCCTCACAACGTGCACAAGAGCAATACTAGTCTATTCCGCATTATCGATGTCCAGTCTCGATAATACTACGACTAGGGATATTTAATGATTAAACCTTTGGAGACTGATACTGTCTCATATCATTCTCAGTCCAGGTACTAATCATATGGACTTTCGCCATTTATAAGTCAAAGTAAATAATATTACAAAACGGCAAAAGGCAATTTCATTATCACATAGTTAATTTTGTACAATAATACAATATCATTTACAAACAGTGATGCTATGGGACATAATGTCTAACACGTGGGCCCACTTTCATTTGGAAACGTGTGGGGCCCACATGACACATGTCATTCTAATGCATTGCATGTAGATAGTGTACAATGCACTCAATGTTATTGCATGTAGATAGTGTACAATGCACTCAATGTTATTGCATGGAAATTGAGTGTTTGACACTCTAAGCCATTGCATGTTTTGTGTCATAATTTTATTATTAATTTAATAAATATTATGGCATAAATATAATTGATTTTTGGTAATCATTTTTAACTTAACACAAAACTTCTTCTCTCTCATTTCTCTCTTCTCTCACGCCCAAATGAAGAAATTCTTCACTGGTTTGGAACCAAAATGGCGTGAGCATAGGGAAGCTAGAGTGGGTTTTTCATGGTGAAAATTCAAGTGCTAGCACACTTACAAGTCTTGCGAAGGTGGTAGGGAGGTTCACCCATGAGGCGGGACTCATCCGACGGAGTTTGGAGCTTCGTTTTGAGACCCGAAATTCTGTTTTGCAGGGACAGTGGACTGTTGCAGTTTGGCGTGAAGATCAGTGCGTTTTTGGCCTTCATTCGTCTCCAAATCGACTCAACCGATCAATGTGAGTATTCCGCTACCTCCGTTGATGTATTCATGCATTGTTTTCATGTCTTGTTTGATCTTGGGACCTTAGAATAAACCAACACAAACAGCAGCCCAAACACGCTCCAAACAGCCGCTAAAGTAACCCCAAACAGCAGCCCATTTCCTCCCGAAAACAGCAGCAAAATCCTCTTAAAACAATCGCTAAAACCCTTAAAACAGTAACATAAAAACTACACTTATAATCCTTAAAATAATCACACAAAACTGCACTTAAAACCCATAAAAAAACACTCGAAATAGTCTGTTGAAACGTTAAAAAAGTGACCTGAATAGTGAGCAAAAAAACAGAGGAAACGGCAGCAAAACGAAGGTAAAACAGCAAGCAAAACAGTAAAACAATGAGCTAAGACGCTAAACCAGTGAACCAGAAGAGTTACGGAGCGATAGCCCTTCCGACGGCCGTGAAACGCGAGTCCGAAAGTCGACGCAAAAGGTTAGACCTGGGGTATTTTTCACACTTGTTTTCACTTGTATTTTTATTATTTATTAAGTTTCGTTTGCATGATTATTTTTTGAGTGAAGCGTGTTGTGGCCTCTAGTAGATAATTATGCATGTATTACAAAATATTGTATGTTGTGGCGTTGGAATAAAATGAAAGATGTGTCAACTCTCGTGGTATATCGGATGGAAACCCGGATATAAATTTCATAGCCGATTCCGAATGGACGGTAGTATGATCTGTACTCGAGATACAACTCCACGTACCGCTTGAGTAAACGGCACATTCTTTTGTTTTATATTGCTTTGATTTATTTATTTTTCATCATTGAATTCCGCATGTTACTTCTTTGTATGCATGACGCGATCGAGTGCATGGGCTTAGTAAGTCAGATTAAAGGTCCCCTATTTGGAGGGGTTAAAATCCTTTACCACGATGTTTTGTCGTGCCGGTTGATGTGTGTTCGGTTGGATGTAAGATATGTCCAATGGGGCATACTAAGTTTGATATTGTTGTCTTTATTCTTTGAATGCATGACGCGATCGAGTGCATGGGCTTAGTAAGTCGGATTAAAGGTCCCCTATTTGGAGGGGTTAAAATCCTTTACCAATATGCTTTACCGCGCCGGTTGATGTGTGTTCGGTTGGATGAAAGATATGTCCAATCGGGCATACTAAGTTTGATATTATTGTCTTTATTCTTTGTATGCATGACGTGATCGAACGCATGGGCTTAGTAAGTCGGATTAAAGGTCTCCTATTTGGAGGGGTTAAAATCATTTACCACGATGCTTTACCGCGCCGGTTGGTGTATATTCGATTGGATGTGAGATGAGTTCAATCAGATACGTGAGGTCCCACATTGTGGATTTGTTTGTCTATGAATGTGTTGCATGCATCAGGTCTGGTTCCGTTCGAACGCGTTCTCGAACGCCACATGAATTTGAACCTTCTGTTTATCGTTCGAACGCGTCCTCGAACGCTACGCGATCGCGCACGCATTTTCTTAGTGTTTCATGCATCAGGTCTGGTTCCGTTCGAACGCGTTCTCGAACGCCACACGAACGTGAAGCTTCTGTTTACCGTTCGAACGTGTTATCAAATGCTACGTGAACGTGCACGCATCTTCTTAGTGTTTCATGCATCAGGTCTGGCTCCGTTCGAACGCGTTCTCAAACGCTATACGAATGCGAACCTTCTGTTTACCTTTCGAACGCGTTATCGAACGCTACGCGAATGCACACCCCCTGAACTGAGTTATTTTCATCAGATTTCGTACATAATTGTCCCTATTAGCTATTCCTTCTTATGATGAACCTGATTGTTTCTATGCATTATGCAAGATTGTATAGGTGTCGTTCATCTGTATTCCCCACATGTATGAGTATAATGTGTTTATTAACTGGTATGCTTGATGTACGTTAACCTTTATGTATGCAAATTGAGACATAGATTACATGCAAATAGACTGTATGCAAATTCAGATATGTGTTACACGTAAATTTAGATTAACTTGTTGATGTATGCATGAGAACTTAGAAGCATGATACTCTTGGAAATAAATGTTACTTAAGCTTGATTAAATTATTACACAAATCCTTTCATTACAAGTGACATAAGTAAGGGACCATTCCGACCCAACGGTTTGAGGTTTTCCCTTGCGAGGGGTGAGTGCGGCCTTAAATCTCATTTTCCCGGTTCACACCGGGTGGCGACTCCATTATTCTCCGGTTTAGTCCCCCGTGGCTACTCCGTACTCCCGACTAGGCCGCGAGCCTAGAACAGCATGCCTCGCCCAGTTTCTGTGTCCCACAGTCTGGCGACTCCACTGGGGATAGAGAATCGGCCTCGAAATAATGTCTTGTAATATTATGATTTGTGCTTTAATTGACCGTGTCTACCGTGGGTTGAAATGTGTTTAATGAAAGGCACTTTTAAGGCTATGTAATGGTTTGGTGTCTTCCTTCACTCACTACCTTTCTAGAAGGAAAAGCTGTGACGGCACCTAGATAATCATCTACTCGTAGCCTACTGTGATGGACTAATTTGGTGGACCCGTTGTTTATTCCTGACACCAAGCGATAAAAACCTAAGAGGCTTGGGTACTTAAGAGAGCCTCGCTCCACCCTCTCTCTGGGGAATCTACAACGAGAAGTCCATTTGACAGTCAGTCACACACCATAGCTCATTGGCACGTACCTTAGTGTATAAAAAAGGTGCGCTCACTTGGTCGCTCGAACCCTTGAGTGGGGAGACCTAGTTGTGGGTAATCCTTCGTCAGCGAGAGCCTTTGTCCACACCCCCGTAAACCCATACGTAGACAAGGGTCGTATGGCCTATAGCATCTATTTCCTTATGCTTGTGGACCATCCTCATTTGGATGTGGTTGGACTTTTTGTCAGAAATGCGAACTTGTTGGGCCATTTAAACTGGGGCGAGTTCGTATCCTATGAAAATTAGGCCAAAAGCTTCTGAAATGTTGATGGGCCACTCTGTAGAAATTTTTTTTGTATGCTCGTGCTTGGGAACATTGTTGTTTGGATCCATTCGGACCTTTTATCATGGGATATGGGCTTGTTGGGCCATTTAAACTGGGACAATAGCATATCTTATGATGCCCAATAGCTTCTAAAACGCCAATGGGCCATTATATGTTTGTGTTTAGGAACATTATCATTTGGATACGGTTGGACTTATTGCCATGAGATGTGAACTTGTTGGGCCATTTAAACTGGGACGAGTTCACTCCTATGACAGTTAGCCCAAAAGCTTCTAAAATGATGATGGGCCGATTTGTGTGAAAATTTTAATGAGTTGATATATTTCTTGTATCGCATGCATCTCATGTATCACATGCACCTCATGCATACATGCACCATGTTAACCCCATTTTGTCTTGAAATCCATCATAGATACCGTTGGTTAGGGGAAGAGTGAAGACTCACCAAAAGACTAGTAACAGATATGAGTACGTCTGATAACGAGGTATCCCGGATAGATCAGTTGGAAAATGGTTTCACCAAGATTACCGAACAGTTGCAAACCTTGACTACCGCCATGGCAAATATGGCTATAACCCCGTGCTGGGGGAAATTCTGAGAATGTGAGGCGCGAGGAGCCTCTGAATGGGTTGGGGGATGATATCCCCACTTTTGATGATGACATGGCAGAGTATGCAACAGGCATAATGATTGGGTCTCAGGCAGAATTTCAGAAGCTTCGGGATCAGGTTGAAACAGTTACTCGCAAAATGAGGGGTAAACATGAAGAACTGTTAGATTATGAGGCAATGAACTTCGGAGAACAGCTGCCAGCTCAGTTTTAAAATGCCCGACATGGCCAAGTTTAATGGGAATGGAGACCCGAGAGTCCATCTGCAGCAATATGTCTCAGTCATGAGTTCAGTGGGCCTATCACAGCGCCATATCCAAAAGATGTTTGGGATGTCACTCGAGGGGGCACCTGTGGTTTGGTATCATAGCCTTGAGAAGAAGGTTAAGGAAGATTGGAGGGAACTAGCTGATGTTTTTCTGAAGCAGTATGTTACGGACTTGGAGATTGATTTGTCACTTCGAGATCTGGAGAACACTAAGCATAAGCCGGAGGAGAGCTTCAATGAGTATGTAGACCGCTGGAGAGGTCAACTTTTGAAAATGCAGAATCGGCCTTCAGAGAAAGACCAAATTAAGATGATTATCAAGGGTACCAAGCCCTCTATCTATGGTAAGCTGAGGAGGATGACCTCCATGATTGCAGAATTTCGACAGTTGAGGGAGACTGTCATGGACATTGAAGAAGTGGAGGCGGAAAACCGAAAGTTCTATGGCCAGAATAGAAGGACTTTTGGGGAGCATTCTGAGACTAAACCCGCTACTGCCGAGGTTGCTGCCATCAAGAATCGGCATTTCTCTAACCTGGGGAAGCCTTTATCTAAGGTGCTTGAGAAGTTGAAGGGACAAGGACTCCTAAAACCCTTAGAGCCTAAGCCACTCCCAGATCCTATACCACCCAACCTTGACCTAAGCCTGTATTGTCACTTCCATCAGAGGAGAGGCCATGAAACTGACAGCTGCACCTGCCTTAGGCATGAAATCCAAAACCTCATCGATGCCCATAAAATACCTGATCATGAGAAAGAACAACCCAACACACATAGGAACCCCCTACCAAATTACCACTCCGTTCCACCACCCACTTACATGATCAACTTCGGCCTACCCGAAACCTTTGTCCTCCAAACTCTCAACCACTAGGCTTCTTGCATTGAGATAAAGGATAACAGTGAAGAACCATAGGGTAAGGAAGAAGCAATGTTGCGAATGATGAAGACATCCCTCCTAGTTTATTTGATCATGCATTTTTAATACAAACATTGACATAGTCTACATGTTCGAATCATTTTTTTAAATGATATTAAAGACGTCATTTCGCTGAATCTCTTCTGCAATATGAGTATATTTGAGAAAAACATTCAACTTTGGTACTATAAAATTCAGTGATGTTTATAACACGGGGAATCTTCGGAAGCAACAACAGTACAGTCAGTTTCAGAAATGAATCAGTATCAGCTTGGGGGTGAGGCCCACATTAGCATCAGTATAAGGGCTGAGGCCCACATTCAGTTACAGTTTGGGGATGAGTCACAGGGCCGAGGCCCGCATCAGCATCAATTGGGGGATGAATCCCAGGGCCGAGGCCCACATCAATATCAGCTTGGGGGCGATGCCCACATTATCAGCATCAGTTTATGGGCTGAGGCCCACATCAGTTTCAGTCTTGGGGATGAGTCCCAGGGCCGAGGCCCACATCAGTTACAGTTTGGGGATGAGTCCCAGGACTGAGGCCCACATCAGTATCAGCTTGGGGGCGAGGCCCATATCAGAAGTATCAGTTTAGGGGTTGAGGCCCACATCAGTTTCAGTTTTGGGGATGAGTCTCAGGGCCGAGGCCCACATCAGTTTTAGTTTTGGGGATGAGTCCGAGGGCTGAGGCCCACATCAGTTTCAATTTGGGGACGAGTCCCAGGGGCGAGCCCACATCAGCATCAGTTTGGTCAAGTATGGCACTCCGAAAGGGGAGCATGGTTCGAAAATGGACTACTATCACATCTCGCCGAAAATGGCAATCCAAAAATGGAGCACGGTGCTGAAATGGACCAAGGAAGGCCTAACCCATCGGAATAGGATCCATATCCATGCATACATGCATACATATCACACACATGCAATGTTTGTTTTGTGTTCGCAGGTTTGTAGAGGAAAAAAACATCTAATCAAATAACGGTTCAAAAATGAGCCACATTCTCACACAGCAAAGGCCGAAAATGGCGTTCCAAAATGGAGCACACACAGCAAAGGCCGAAAATGGCGTTCCAAAATAGAGCACACACAGCAAAGGCCGAAAATGGCTTTCCAAAGTGGAGCACACACAGCAAATGCCCAAA
Source organism: Zanthoxylum bungeanum (assembly GCA_019454045.1). Lineage (NCBI taxonomy): Eukaryota > Viridiplantae > Streptophyta > Magnoliopsida > Sapindales > Rutaceae > Zanthoxylum > Zanthoxylum bungeanum. The sequence goes on along the minus strand of SKCR01031405.1, from coordinate 114,478 downwards.
ATGGCGTTCCAAAATGGAGCACACACAACAAAGGCCGAAAATGGCGTTCCAAAGTGGAGCACACACAGTAAAGGCCAAAAATGGTGTTCCAAAGTGGAGCACACACAGCAAAGGCCGAAAATGGCATTCCAAAATGGAGCACACACAGCAAATACCGGAAATGGCGTTCCAAAATGGAGCACACACACATGGATGCCGAAAATGGTGTTCTAAAATGGAGCACACACAGCAAAGGCCGAAAATGGCGTTCCAAAATGGAGCACACACAGTAAATGCCGGAAATGGCGTTCCAAAATGGAGCACACACACAATGGATGCCGTAAATGTCGCTCCAAAATGGAGCACACACACAAAAGGTGCCGAATGACGCTATAAAAATGGAGCACGGTTCGGGAATGAACCAAGGGTCGCATCACCAACTCAGCTCGGAGCAGCAGATGAGCCAGGTAAGTGAAAATGCATTGCATAACTTTGATAGGATTGTTCAAAGTCACACATTGCACAAGTCCCATCAAAGTGGGGGCGACTGTAGGCATTGCATTTTTGCATGTGAAACCCGATGATGAGTCTCAGTTGGAGGCACTACCTTTTTTTAAGTTAAGGATATTGCGGGAAACGGACGTCGGAAGGGGAAATTCAGAATAAGTATGCCATCAAGTTCACTGTTTTCATTCGTGCTGTGCTCATTACCACGTTCGAACGTCAAACAGATTGCGGCTGTTCGTGTAGCGTTCTAAGAGGCGTTCGAACGGTGTGGATATTTCTGCTTTTGCTGCTAGGCCCACACGCCCAAGGCCCTTAAATTACACCCAAATGAAATCAAATATTAATTAAATTAAACATTGAATTAAATAAAATAATTAAACCATTTACCAATTAAATAAAACATAAAATATAATCATACCTAATTTAGATAAATCAATATATTAACTTCCTAACTAAACAAAATCATATACTAAATTAAAAATATGTAATGCCTAATTAAATCACTAATAACCAATTTAAAGATATTGACTTCCTAATCTAAGCCAAATTTGTCCCCCCAATCAATCAAATCATTTCCTTATTTGACACCAAATCCAATCCCTTCCTTGTGAGACAATGGGAAGCCCTAACCCTTCTATATATAAACAACTCTAACCAAGACATGACTCCCCTAGCTGATACAAATAATTCTCACGCAAGTCACAACACAAAAAGCCCTAGCCACTCACGGTAATAGAAACAAGAAGAACCCAAACAATTCTCTTCATCTCCTCCACACATCACCGAAAATCTCCCCCATACAGCAGCCCTCCATCACCGAAAATATAACCCCAAACAGCAGCCCAAACACACTCCAAACAACCGCTAAAGTACCCCCAAACAGCAGCCCATTTCCTCCCAAAAACAACAGCAAAATCCTCTTAAAACAATCCCTAAAACCCTTAAAACATTAACATAAACTTTGCACTTATAATCCTTAAAATAATCACACAAAACTTCACTTAAAACCCACAGAAAAAACACTCGAAACAGTCCGTTAAAACAGTGACCTGAACAGTGAGCAAAAAATACAGAGGAAACGGCTGCAAAACGGAGGTAAAACAGCAAGCAAAACAGCAAAACAGTGAGCTAAGACGCTAAACCAGTGAACCAAAAGAGTTGCGGAGCGATAGCCCTTCCGACGGCCATGAAACGTGAGTCCGAAAGTTGACGTAAAAGGTTAGACCTGAGGGTATTTTTCACACTTGTTTTCAGTTATATTTTTATTATTTATTGAGTTTCGTTTGCATGATTATTTTTTGAGTGAAGCATGTTGTGGCCCTTGAGTAGATAAATTTACATGGGTTACGAAATATTGTATGTTGTGGCCTTGGAATAAAATGAAAGATGTGTCAACTCTCATGGTATATCGGATGGAAACCCGGACATAAATTTCATAGCCGATTCCGAATGGACGGTAGAATGATCTGTACTCGGGATACAACTCCACGTACCGCTTGAGTAAACGACACCTTCTTTTGTTTTATATTGCTTTGATTTCTTTATTTTTTGTCATTTGAATTCCGCATGTTACTTCTTTGTATGCATGACGCGATTGAGTGCATGGGATTAGTAAGTCGGATTAAAGGTCCCCTATTTGGAGGGGTTAAAATCCTTTACCACGATGCTTTGCCGTGCCGGTTGATGTGTGTTCGGTTGGATGTAAGATATGTCCAATCGGGCATACTAAGTTTGATATTGTTGTCTTTATTCTTTGTATGCATGACGCGATCGAGTGCATGGGCTTAGTAAGTCGGATTAAAGGTCCCCATATTTGGAGGGGTTAAAATCCTTTACCACGATGCTTTGCTGCGCCAGTTGATGCGTGTTCGGTTGGATGTACGATATGTCCAATCGGGCATACTAAATTTGATATTATTGTATTTATTCTTTGTATGCATGACGTGATCGAACGCATGGGCTTAGTAAGTCGGATTAAAGGTCCCCTATTTGGAGGGGTTAAAATCCTTTACCACGATACTTTGTCGAGCCGGTTGGAGTATATTCGATTGGATGTGAGATGAGTTCAATCAGATACGTGAGGTTCCACATTGTGGATTTGTTTGTCTATGAATGTGTTGCATGCATCAGGTCTAGTTCTGTTAGAACGCGTTCTCGAACGCCACACGAACGTGAACCTTCTGTTTACAGTTCGAACCCGTCCTCGAACGCTACGCGAACGCGCACGCATTTTCTTAGTGTTTCATGCATCAGGTCTGGTTCCGTTCGAACGCATTCTCGAATGCCACACGAACGTGAACCTTCTGTTTACCGTTCGAACGCCTTATCAAACGCTACGCGAATGCGCACGCATCTTCTTAGTGTTTCATGCATCAGGTCTGGCTCCGTTCGAACGCGTTCTCAAACGCTATACGAACGCGAACCTTCTGTTTACCGTTCGAACGCGTTATCGAATGCTACGCGAACGCACACTCCCTGAACTGAGTTATTTTCATCAGATTTCGCACATAATTGTCCCTAGTAGCTATTCCTTCGTATGATGAACCTGATTGTTTCTATGCATTATGCAAGATTGTGTAGGTGTCGTTCATCTGTATTCCCCACATATATGAGTATAATGTGTTTATTAACTGGTATGCTTGACGTACGTTAACCTTTATGTATGCAAATTGAGATATAGATTACATGCAAATAGGCTGTATGCAAATTCGGATATGTGTTACACATAAATTTAGATGAACTTGTTGATGTATGCATGAGAACTTAGAAGCATGATACTCTTGGAAATAAATGTTACTTAAGCTTGATTAAATTATTACACAAATCCTTTCATTACAAGTGACATAAGTAAGGGACCATTCCGAACCCAACAGTTTGAGATTTTCCCTTGCGATGGGTGAGTGCGGCCTTAAATCTCATTTTCCTGGTTCACACCGGGTGGCGACTCCATTATTCTCCGGTTTAGTCCCCCGTGGCTACTGCGTACTCCCGACTAGGCCGCGAGCCTAGAACAGCATGCGTCGCCCAGTTTCCGTGTTACACACCTTGGTCCCACCCCACTTGTATATTTTATAATGGATTTTATTATAAACAAGTGATTTATATTTATTAGCCTTAAAGGTAATAAATCTCCAAGTTCATCACATAATAATTACTTAGCTAAGAGATAAGCAATACACTCTCTATTTCCTTAGAAAGTCTCTAGATGCTTGCACCCTAAAATAATCATGTCAATTCTAATCATACATAGAATCATCAAGCATATGAGTTTTAATATGTTGGAATTATTTTAGGCATTAAATAACTTTGATTAATATTTAATTATGATATTGTATTTTATTTTTATCAAATAAATTTACTATTCACTTATTTTACAGATGCGTGAAATTTAAATACAATTTCACAATTCACATCTTAACCAAATCATACAAAACTTGTGCCTAAAAGTACGTTCAAGGTGTTAGCTTTCTAACGAGCTTTTACACACCCAATTTTGAGTTCAAATGAGAGAGAACTAATCAAAACAAAAACGGCGCGCTGATACCACTGTTGGGAAGCGTCCGCGAGTACACAGCGGAAAATGAAAAATTATGATGCCGATATCCCTTTGCCCAAGATCCATTTGTTTTGATTATTCCACAATCCTATGAATGTTACTATATATTCTAAGCATAAAAACTCATAAAACATGCAAAGAACATAAACCTAAACATGCTAACTATCATAAGAACTCTAATTAAAATAAAGAAAGAAAATGACTTACTTGAACCGAAGACTCCTCTAGTCCTCCCTCTAATCTACAAGCTTTTCTTGAACTCAACAAGCTCTTCCACGTTACAAAGAGGCACCCAAGTGTGTGGCCTCCAAAGGTGCATATACCAAAGCCAAAACTCAACGGTAAGACTACGCCTTGAGTGCACGGATATTTTTCCATTGGTGCTAACCTAGACAAATACCTCAAAACTTTCCTCTAGTCAATTAGACTTAAGGATCCTCAAAATCAGTGGCTTACTCTTAAACCTTAGAGTTGCTCACTTATATAAACCCAAGATATGAAAGGTTTTGGTGTAAAAATTTGTAAAGAATTATTTGGGTTTATATAGGTACTCCAAAGACAACAAAATTAATTAAGAATCCGATGTGGGATAAATGCTAATTAAATCTTTGCCATTGGATCTTAATATAGTGGTTTAATGAGATTATAAAACCCTAATAAGAGTTTGGGCCGAATTGGAATTCAAAAAAAATAAAAAAAATAAAAAAAATTATTATTCACATTTTTTTTCTTTTTCTTTTTTTCCAATTCCCAAAGTGCCCCTATCGTCATTCACCAATCCCTAAGCCACTTTGGAACATCATAAATGATCTGTTCAATAATTAAACACATTGAACCATTTATGAATAATTCCTACAGCAATCATATATGCTGTTAAATTTGTATTGTGCACTGTTAACCATTGATTTCGACTTTGTTGTGTGTGACCTTTTGGGTTCCCCTCAAGTTGGACATGAAATGAATCGTGATAATTTAATCGAACATAAATTATACTCCGATCAGATGGTCGTTCGATTTCAATGACCAAGGTTGACATCTAGCAACATGCCAAGGCCCCCAAATGAGAAGGAAAGATATATACCCATTATGTATGTGATTTACATATGATACGGTCCCTCGCCTCACTATATCCCCACCGTTTGACCTAGGGTATGGAAAGTGTGTACCAATATAGTCAAAAGTATGATGTTGATAGTGTCATGAATCGTGCTAACCCAAGAATCTCACATGATTCTTCCGCTGCGGCCACAGTCTCAAGCACTGATCACACATATCAACCCGCGAACTGGAATACTACTCTTATAAGAAAATATTATCCGAGAGAGTGGCGATTCTCTGTTGTATCTTTACAAACTTAATGTGTTTCAACAAATGACCCAATCATACCCTTCTGACCGGATCTTTTGAACCAGGGAAGGAAAATGTCAAAGTCATTTGATCTACACATAAGATTGTTAAGACCTCAAGTCTAAGGACTAGTCATACAATCAATACATGAAAGTTCTCACAGACACATGGAATAAACACTCTATGTGAAAACTTTCGGCGGTCAGTTCGATGGACACGAGCAACTTATACATCCATGTGATACACCAAGTGGACGGATCTCCGCTAGTAGCCTATGAGATCGGCTACCCCACTTAAGGGCATATCATATCATCATGCTAGTCTCTCCGCTTTGTGAACACCCATATTATTCACAAAACTATTACTAAGAATGTTTGAGAGTAATGATACTCATAAGGCGTGGAAGCCATCATCTTATTATTCCAAGGGCTTTATTACAGTGTTTGATGATTCATATAATTTATGTAAGACACGTATAATAAAGATTTCCATTTTATTAATTAATGAAAATATTACAAATACATGTACATATAGCCCATCCACAAGTTGGGTATAGGCCATATCCCTAACATAGTCTTACTGTGTCATTTATTAGATCGTATTTAATACGCGACTAATGAGAGTATCTCACAAGTCTCTTATTTTTATATCTTATATAAAACTTTATATCAAATATAACAAAGACTACTCCCACTACTACCTCGGAGAAAAGAAGACTTAGGATATATATTACAAGAAAGAAATTTGTACGCTCCCACTGACCTTACTGACAAATACGTATTCTCTATACTTCGATAAAACCAGACAATCTGACTGATATCAAAATCAGAGAACACGGATTTCCGAAAAGCTTATCGAGTCTACAATAGGCTCCATAAGCTAGTATATCAAATTGTGATCTTAGCATAATAGAAACTCTAGGGCCATTCCAGAATGAACTCTTCAAACAAAAAAACCACAACAGATCTCTCATTCGAAGAAATCACTCAAGAACGCCACTTCGCATTCTTTAGCCATAATATATAGTTTAATATCAACATTAACCAACAAATCTCTAATTCATCAATCACTGCGACTAGAGACAAGCTTCCTCAGAATCTACAATAGATTACTGAGTATAACTTTTCTCACAATCATATTATAAAGGTCAAACCTTTACCAAGCTCACTTCACTTTTGCTGTGCATACAATTTGCACACTATATGAACAATTCATAACGAAAGCTTAATCAAGTTCAAAACTTGATCGTAGTAAGACATGAACAATCTTAGATCTATGGTTCAAAGGTAACTTCCGAAATCGATATCAAATATAGCTCCCACTATAAGTTATAGGATAATTTTCTTCGATAAGAAAACAACAGAATCATTAAGTATCAAATATTTTTTAAATGATTTCGACATCCTATTGCACTTATACGGAAGTTGTCAAAGGGTCTATTCATCTTATTAATTGCGTATTTCCACTTACAGTTTATCATTCTCACATTTGACTTCAATAAGTCAAATCCTTTTTCTGCAGTCGTCAACATCCAATGTTAACCATCAAGTAACAAAATAATTTTATTACTCGGGATCGTAGAAAAGATATTCTATCAAATAGAATATAATATTCCATTAAATAGAATAAATGATAAACCTTCACTTGTACCTCAGAGGCACAAGTACTTTCAATTATATAACCATTATACAAAAGAAAGTTTCAAATCTCAAACTTTTCAAGATTCGAATTTTCTACTATACATATCATATATGTAAATTGTAGAAACTAATGGAACCTTAATTAAAGAGATGAATTAGTGTTACTGGAGCATATCCCCAAGAGTATTGAAAACCAATTCGGTAACATTCAATATCAACGAATCAAATCATATAAGATTCGATAACTCCCACTGGCCAATTCCATCAAAATGGATTTGTGGAAGTTTAATATTGGGTAAGAATCAAATTCATTTAATAACTTTAGAACTAATTGCCTTAAATTCAAGTGTTTGATCATATCAAACATCTTTGAACAATTCAAACACTCGCGATGAATTTTATAGTTTTCAACACTTCAAATAGAATATCTTTGAACCATTCAAAATATTATATTCCCGTTTCATTAGAAAACATATTGAAAGTTCTCGAACCATTCAAGACGTTCAACATGTTCTCTTTTAGAAATACGTAACTAAGTCATGACAAATCATTAACTAAGTTACGGATCGTAGAAAACTATCTAAGGCAATTTCTAATTCATTAAACTGCATACATCCAATGTATTAGTTTAATAAATCTGCGGTCCGATGACGATCATTGGTTAAATGAGATTCAATCACATCCTGAATACAATATTCATTAAATGGATAAGGATGTATGTGTGAACTCGTATCAAACCATCCTTTACCATAAGGAATAACCATCTAATTCTTTTATAATAAAATCTCATAAAGCACAGTTCCAAGTTATTTATTTTAACCAAATTTTCTTAATGTTCATATTTCATTAATGACACTACTAGTCATCTTAAAATATGTAACACTATTTATACAGAACAAGTAACTATCCAATAGTCACAAGTTCTGATATCAAATATCAAAACAATTATTAAACATTATCTTAAATAACTAGACGGGAGATCTGGTATCCAATACCTACAGTTGTCGTATTGTGAGAATCAATATTCTATATACACAACTATTCATATCTCATTTCTTAAGCTTTATAATTTGCGTTCAATTATTCACAAAAATTGCAAATAATTGATTACCAAACTGTGTAAGACACGCGACTTCTTAAAAGTCACTAAAGCGAAGAAACGTCATTATAAGACAAACAAATACTAAAGGGGTTTTCTTAATGCCAGTCAAGAATCTCGAGACATGAACTGATTCGTATCAATTCTTACTACATAAGAAACAATTCTTCCAAGACTATTATATCATAAACCAGATATCAATTTAGATTACCTATCGTGATTTAGTAACTAAGTCACAAACCATCTTGATTTTCAAGAAAATCAGAACAACAGTTCCTGATGGTTTTAAACTAATCTAACAATATCTAAGTCTACTATCTTTCTAGAACCTATTCTAGAATTAACGTAACCATAAGTAAAGTCAGAAAACCTATTCAAGCAATAAGCATGCAGTGGATTAGAGGTATAAATCTATAAACAATATAGAGTAAAGAAAAATGAAAGCAACATTTTCCAAAATATTACACATTGCTTAAGTTATGGATTTTAAACCCAGTAGTGTCTCCCACTACTTTATGTAATACCGTAATCCCCAACGGACAACGGGAATTCAATAATTAAATTGAATTACATAGTGAGAGTAGGATCCCATGAATATATTTCGACTCACAGCTTTGGCATGATCTCACCTACGTATATTCATTAGGTAGACAACCCATTGTCAATCACTCACCAATGACTCATGGTTTTGGTCCTGATCGTTTCTTGTTATGATAGCTTTGGCACGTTCACAATGAGGCGTATCAAGGTTTCACTTGTCAATGGCAAACTCAAGCTACCGATGTAGTCCTGACAGCTTTGGCACGTTCAGGATTTCCACTTTCACTTGAATTTGTCCAGTATCAATATACAACCGGTATGGATAATAATTCTATAACCTACACCCTCACAGCTTTGGCACGATCTCAGATGCAGTTATAGAAAGATACCCATAAACCGTACTGACAAGACGGACCAAGAAACATATATCCAATACATGTTACTTTACATCCATATTTAAAAGTGGGGATTTTCATCTGAAAGCTACAATCTACATCAAATGCAGAATTTTAATCTAAATTATTTTCTAAACAATTCAATTCTACCTTAGAAAACATAACACAATTTAACTATTAAATTTCAGTTACATTTTCGTTAGTGTAGAACCGAAAAGTAAAGAAACATATATAGATTCCAAGCATGTGCGAACATTAAAATTGGATTATATATCAAATATCAAGCATGAGTAATGCAAAGGATGAAGCATCAGACATGCTCTGATACCATTTTTGTTGGGGTTTCGGGGGATGGGACGCAGCGGAAGAGCAGTTCGGGCGAAATCGTAATTTAAAATTTTTTCAAAATACCAAATAAATTATTCAATATCTAATATGAATAATTTATTCATATTTGACCTAAATTTATTTATTCAATATCAAATATCGATATAAATAAGGTTGAAACGTCGCGAAACTTTTACGAAAACCGTATTTCCTTAAAATGACGCAAAACATGGTTTTGACCGAACTGACCACCCGACATTTATGCCCCAATAGTGTGACAGCAGTTCATGGGCTGCACGAACAGTGACAGATTCACTGTTTGGGTAGCCATCACCTAGTTGACTCAAAAGTCACCCGGTAAAGATCGGTGATGTGTCTGCCATCAAAGTGTGGAGGATAACTCATATATCCCACTGTGGTATCTCAAGTCGAAGGACCACTATGCTCGCTCAACTCGAGAAGGTTCATATTGATATTGGTGTACCATCTATTAGGAAACCTTCAGTGAGTCGTTCAGTGTCTTATCAAATAAGCACCTACATGTCTATACGAGTCTCCCGAGACTCATGGTTCATTGGGATAAACCATCAGACCAAGTCACGATATACGACATGTACTAGTCTCAGCGGATTTTACTAACCGACCCGTGTTAGTAAATCTTGACCAGGAACTTTATTTAAGGATATACATCTTATAGTGCGCTTCCCAATGTCAATTACAAACTACGTTGTAACTGCGTACTATATTGTAAATCCTAGGGTTATTGTCTAATATACACGTATCTCTGAACCAGATTCAGTTTCGATCTAATCGTAATCAGATATGTAATCGTAATTAGATCGAATAAGCGTATAAAAGACAAGGTTGCTATCATTAAATTAGTAATATTATGGAAAATATAATTTCTCGTATTTATGAATCGAACATAAATACGATCTGGATTGGCACTCTGAGAACAAATCCTAACAGGTTATGTATTGTTTCTCCTCCTTTAGGGTTTTGGACGAGCTTCGGTATATATAGCGAAGTCCCCGAAGTCCTTATGCGCATAAAATATGACCTAATTAAGATTCTGGGTCTTTGTCGGGGCGCCGCGGTGCTAGTTGGTTTTTCTGGTTTTTCCAATTTTGCATTTCTGCTCTTCCCGTGTGCTTCCGATGCGTCTGTTAGGTCCCGAAACACGTACAATTGCTCCAAGAATCGTGTTCCATTGCTTCCTAATAACAAAACATAAAATAAACTATAATTAAGATTGAATACTTAACAATAGAGCTGAATTAGTGATGTTCAAAGTACATTTTCATGCACTTATCACAACCCCCAACTAGCTTATTGCAAGTCCCTAGCAATTCAAACGTAAAAAGAAAATAAGAACTAAAATAAATTAAAATAAATAAAAACTATCTAAGCCACTTTCGTAGGGATCACGATTGCATTTAGCGTGTGCAATAAGCCTTTAAACCCTAGGTGGCCATATTGTATGAGTTATAATCTCGTGAGGGCTTACAGTGACGACACCCACAAACGTCATTCAAAACATTTGCAATCATAAAAAAATACCAAAATAAAATAGTCTCAATAGTTACACATATTATTGTCTAAACGAATACCTATCAATGAAATCAGAGAACATTCAAAGTACTTAAAGCAACTAAAATCCAAGTCCTTGAATAAATCTTCTAAGCCAGACTCAAAGTATGTATATGTAAAGGTTCGGTCACAGCTCGACTCTTAGGCAAGCTAACTCAATGATTTCGTTTAAAAATTGGGATCCGATGGGTCAAACCAACCTATATATCTCAAATATGCTATGTAATTGCATTTCTTTGCTCAGTATGGTATGATTTTTGTTTTTCTTCATTCAAAACCTCTTTTTTTCCAACACACCTACCCTTTAAGGTAACATATCTCCTTATGGTGGTCCTAACACTCGGTCATGGGTAGCTTCACTCTTATCGGTTATAGGTGGTTTAATTTTTTTTTCTTTTCTTTCAAAACTCTCTTTTTTTCTTTGTGTTTTTATTTTTAACCATACCATACATCATAACACTAGCAAATCAAGATAGACATATAAGCAAATAGTCATTCATCATCAGCAAATAATTTTTTAACTAGTCACTTTGTCAACTACTTAAGTTCTTACTGCTGAAAACCAATTGTGAAGTGCTTACGAGTGTAACTTAGATCACCTAATCAAGGCATCAGATAAAAATCAATTGGGAACGTATCATTTCTGAGATTTCATCATAAAGAAAACAATACTCATCATTGGACTTATACTTTACTATTAAGGACTAAAAACTATTTTTTTTAAAATGAAACGGCAGGAACTATCACTCCAGGCACACACCCCCAAACTTAAAACTTGCATTATCCTCAATGTAAGATAAATATAAAGAAACAAGAATGAGGAATAACACTATCGTGCATGGAGTTGATCAGTCTCCCGCTTGTAAGACTTTGATTATGTGGGTTGTGTTGGTTGCGCAAACATCTGCATAAATACTCATACAAATAATAACCATGTAATTAGTACACAATAAAATAAAACTAAAGTAAAGAAAATAAAATAAAATAAAATAAATGCAGATGCAATGGTTGCCACCCTGCTAGCGCTGAGTTTAACATCTTCAGCCAGACGTAACCACCCAATTGTCATTGGGGCTTCCATGTAGCGGACCAGGTAGTCCCATGTTTTTTCTTCTTTGTTATCCACAGGTGATTAAGACATGAAAAACATTTATGGCTGCCTGTAGCAATTTGTCTGAAAGGCGAAATCATACTTTATTGGATATGGTTCGATTGATGTTGAGGTTTACAGATTTTCCCTATTATTTATAGGGTTATACTCTTTTAACTGCTACTAATCTTTTGAATAAGATTCATTCCAAGGTTGTTCCTACAACACCATATGAGATATGGACTGGTAGGAAACCGAATCTTAATTATGTTAAGATTTGGGGTTGTCTTGCGTATGTCAGGATGGCTGAGCAAGATAAGCTTTCGCCTCGAGGGCAAAAGTTTAGGTTTGTTGGATATCCTTCAAATACAAAAGGATATTTGTTCTATGATACCGAGCATCGAACTGTGTTCGTAGCTCGCTTCGTAAAATTTCTGGAGCTAGAATTTTTGTCTGAAGGTTGTGATCATAGACAGGTTAAACTTGATGAAGTACAACCTGGAACCAATGAACCATTGGAGGAACCTGAAGTTCAAATAGATGAAGAACCTTCAACGCACTCACTTCGTAGGTCTCAAAGGGTGTCTAGACCTCCTGAATGCTTGTATTTGATACAAGAAAAAAGTCTAGATGTTTTCTTAATAGAAGAGATTGACCCTTACACCTATAGAGAAATGATGTTGGACATCGACTCCACGAAGTGGCAAGAGGCCATGAAATCAGAGTTAGACTGTATGCATCAGAATCAAGTTTGTGACTTGGTTCCGTTTCCTGAAGGAATTGTTCCTATCGGTAGTAAATGGGTTTACAAGAGGAAGCGTGGGCCTGACGAAAAGGTTGAAACCTTTAAGGCTAGACTGGTAACTAAAGGTTACACGCAGCGACCTGGTGTCAACTATGATGAAACTTTTTCTCTAGTTACGATGCTAAAGTCTATATCAAGTTTGGATTCAAAAGGCATCTTGAGACGACTTTATGTTCATCCCCATACAAATGGTGTCCATTTTGGGTCAATATCAAGTTTGGATTCTGATAGGATATAAACTCTAGATGTATCTAGTGAACTGACCTACGCTACAGCGACACTTTACTAGTTAAGTCCAAGGGTTCTGAAACAACGGGTTACACTCAAAAAGGAATGATGTTAATCAAAATTCATTGATCAAATCAAACAGTAGTTGGTTAATATAGGAATGACAGTTATTCCCACATATATTAATCAATTGAGATTGTCTCGATCTATCATGCAAATACTTGACCTACCTTATGACGACACTTATTTATGGATGATAGATTTTCATGGCATAGTAATTATTTTTATGTTTCTGATTTATTTGACGTAGTCCATGCATCATGTTTAATTTCATGTCAAAATACTTGTGAAGATGTTGCTAACAGTGATGATATTGATGTGACCAATAACATTAGTGCTGCCGATTTTGTTGTTTATGATGACAATGCGGTGCTTGAAGTTACTATTAATGGTGAATATCATATGGAGTAATCTGATTTTGGTTTTGAGGCCTTGAGTTATGAGGTGCAAAAAGTGCATATGGCCGAATATGTAGAGTGTGATCAGATCGTGGATGAGTGTGTTGATTGTTTGAGGAAGCGACATGGGCATGTTGAGTTTTTTTTAAATGAGGTTTCAAACGTGAATCCAGATGGGAATTTCTTTGGGGTTAATTATCAATTAAAATGAATAATGTCCCTTTAAATAGTTGGCTAACCCTAATTTTACCTAAATATAAAAAAAAAACCTAATAAATTAAACCCAATAACATATAAAATACTTTAAAAATTTGTGCATAGGTTTTCTAATTTAATTAAAGTTCAGCCCAACACTTAAACATCACATAACCTTAAAAATATGAAACATAAAAGCTATAGGGATACCTTGCTTATGTATTTTGACCATGAAGGCTTCTGAATTGGACTTTGATGTAAACTACAACGTTGTAGATCCATGGGTCCTCTTTACAATGCAACTTGAATCACTAAAATCGGATATCAGATGAGAGGGTTACGTCCAAAATACGACGACTGCGTAAATCCCTCCACTGCTAATGCACCATTCGGAAATTAAGCCCGAAATCAATCAAGGCAGTCCATTCACATCCAAAAACCATTCCATTCTTTCCTTAGACATAATAAAACCTTTATATAAAGTCTCATGCATGGACCAAACTCCAGAACCAAAGAATCTTCCAAATCCACCAAAAAGGCCTAAATACACCAATCTGACCAAGCCATGCAATCAGCCACAACTTCAAGGTAACTTGGCCTAACAAACAGAGCTCATTATGGATCACATTACATACCCCCAGAATGAACTAGGTAGTAAGCTATAATTAAACATAGATCTTATCATGTTTAGTTGGGTCTGATTTCTACTCTCTGCAACACCATTTTGCTGTGGTGTTCTAGGTACTATGAGCTAGGATATTATCCCATGCTCAACTAAGAATTCCTCGAAATCTTTGACAAGATATTGTCCACCATGATCTGATCACATAGTGTTGATCGTCTTACCTAACTGGTTCTCAACCTCAGCATGATGCTCTTTGAACTTTTCAAAAGTATATGACTTGTACTGCATTAGGTAAACATACCCATATCTTGAATAATCATCAATAAATATGATGAAGTATTCATAACCATCTCGGGCTGTTACATTCATCGATTTGCAAACGTCTGAATGTATTAGCTTAAGTGGTTGACTGACTCTTATTCTTTTTTCAGTAAAAGATCTCTTGGTCATTTTTCCTTCTAAACATGATTCGTATATTGGTAAAGTTACAAGCTTTAACTGGTTTAAGGCTCCGTTATTTATCAACCTATCTATCCAGTCAAGGCTGATATGACCAAGTATAAGATGCCACAGATATGTGTCATTGTGAGAAATCTTTTACCATTTTGTTTTAGGTTTATCAACCTTAAACATTTCAGTGTTGAGCAGTGACCTATGTGTTAACGGTCTTAACACATACAAATTATTTTCTCAGTATCCTGTGCATATGGCTAATCCATTTCTACCAATAATAACCAAATTAATAATAAAAGAAACTGAAAAACCATCATCCAAAAGTTTGGAAATAGAAATCAAATTCATACGAAAACCAGGAATGAATAACACATTGTTCAAATTTAAATAACTATTATTCTTAAAATTTTAACTGGAAACTCCCACTGCTCTTGCTGAAACGGCATCCCATTTCCTGACCCTCAGAGTGTAGTCACCTTTAGCAAGGTTCCTCAATGAGTCAAGTCGCTATAAAGAAGAACAAACATGATTAATGGCTCCAGAATCAACAATCCATGCAGATTTATTATCATCCACTAATAGAGATTCGATAACAAGTAAATCATATTTACCTGTAGCCTTCTTCTCTTTCTGCTCGGCAAGTTATTTAAGACAGTTTCTTTTCCAATCCCGTCATTGTTGCAGTGGAAACATTTTCCCTTGAGCTTGGCATCCTCAGAGCCTTTCTTGTTCTTCTTCTTCATGGGCTTAACCTTAGCCTTGCCAGTGCTATTTTTCTTCTTCTTTGTAAATTTAGAAGACTCGGTAACATTTGCCTCAGCACAGAGCTTACGAGGATCCACAAGCATGGACTCATAGTGGGTGAGCTCATTAAGCAGCTGAGTCAAAGTAAAAGTCAACTTGTTCATAACATAGTTACTTTTAAACTGAAGGAAACTCTTCGGAAGATTTTCCAAAATCATGGTCACCTGACTCCGCTCTTCAATACGAGCGCCATGGGTTTCATCTGTATTGAGGTAGGTCATCATCCTCAAGACGTGCTTTCAGAATGATGTCCCATACTTCATCATAGAAATCATAGCTGAGACCTTGGCCGCATGACGTTGACGCTCCAAAGGCTACCCGAACATGCCATGTAATGACTCCATCATCTGAGATGCTGCAGCCATAGGCTCATGCTTTGCAGTAAGAATCTTAGACATACATGCTAGAAAGTGGCAGCGAGCCTTCTCATTAGCCGCGACCCATTTTTGGTAGGCATCGCGCACAATTTGGCAAGCATTTCTGTCTGGCTCGGGAGGACACTCCTCCGTCAAGATAAACTTTAAGTCTTCACAAACCAGGATAACATTCATGTTACTTTTCCATTTAACTACCTATGCTCTGTACACAGAACTGACGGATCCTATCTTGACACACACAGGATATCCTGACAGAAATGGTCTGGGGACTATTTCGGTGAGGTAAAGAGGGTGAGTTTATGCGGCAATGGAGGGGGTCTTGAGGGATGAGTATTCGGCTATTGCAGAGATAGGAAAAGAGAATTATTTGCTTCTTCCTTTTGTTTGCCTTGGGTGTGAATGCTAAGTTTATTTCTTTTGTGTTTTTGTGAGAATGAGCTAGGGTGTTAAAGGTTGGATTTGTGTTTCTTTTATAGGCAAAGGCTAGGGTTTCTCTTGTTTGAATAGGAATGGATCAAGTAATTATGGGGGGAATATTTCTAATTAGTGTTACACAAGGAATGCATCTAGTTAATTGGGGACATGATTTGGCTTAATTAGGAAGATCATATATTTGATTTGTTTCATTTAGGTATGTGAATTATTTAATTTAGGGAGGATATTATTTTAATTTGTGACATGTGTTTTAAATGTTTTAATTATTTTGGGTGGGTTTTGGTGGGCTAAATGGGCTTAGGCGTGAGGCTAGCAACAAAACCAGAAGTACCAACACCGTTCGAACGCCCGCAATCTGTTTGACGTTCAAACGTGTTCACGAACGCAGGACGAACGAAAGTAGTGAACATGTGAATTGAATCCGATGACATACTTATTCTGAATTTCCCCTTCCGACATTCGTTTCCCACGACTTCCGTGACTTAAAAGGTACTATCTCCAAATGAGACTCATCATAGGGACTTATATGCAAAAATGCAGTGCCTACAGTCGCCCCACTTTGATGGGACTTGTCCAGTGTGTGACAATGACAATCCTATCAAAGTTATGCCTGCATTTTTACTTACCTGGCTCGCCAGCTGTTGCTTAACTTACTTGTTATCCTGAGATGCTTTGACCTTTGGGCTTTGTTCCCAAATTATATTGAATATGGGCTTTGATCCCGAACTGCGTTGAGAGAGGGCTTTATTCCCCTGGGTTTTATTCTCGAGCTATTTTGTAAGTGGGCTTTATTCCTCTAGGCTTTGTTCCTGAACTGTGTTGAAAGTGGGCTCTATTCCTCTAGGCTTTG
Source organism: Zanthoxylum bungeanum (assembly GCA_019454045.1). Classification (NCBI taxonomy): domain Eukaryota; kingdom Viridiplantae; phylum Streptophyta; class Magnoliopsida; order Sapindales; family Rutaceae; genus Zanthoxylum; species Zanthoxylum bungeanum. The sequence continues at coordinate 97,178 of SKCR01031405.1, read as the reverse complement.
TTCCCGAACTGTGTAAAGATATGGCTTTATTCCCCTGGGCTTTGTTCCTGAACCGTGTTAAGATGGGGCTTTATTCCCGAACTGTATCAAGATCGGGCTTTATTCCCCTGGGCTTTATTCCCGAGATGTGTTGAAAGTTGGCTTTATTCCCCTGGCTGTACTGAATGTGAGCTTTGTTCCCAAATTTGCTGAATGTGGGCTTTATTCCTGATCTGTTGATTGTGAGTGGGCTTTGTTCCATGGCTGTACTGAATATGGGCTTTGTTCCTGAGCTTGCTGAATGCGGGCGTTATTCTCGAACTGTGTTGACTGTGGGCTTTGTTCCCGAACTTGCTGAATGTGGCTTTATTCCCGAACTGTGTTGATTGTGGGCTTTATTCCTGAACTTGCTGAATGTGGGCTTTATTCCCGAACTGTGTTGACTGTGGGCTTTTTTCCCGAAACTATTTGACTTTGTTGCCTTTTCCTCAAAACCTGTAAACAACAAGACAAAAATTGTGTGCATGTGACGTGTATGCATGTATGCATTGTTATGTTTCCAATTCCGATGGGTTAGGTCTTCCTTGTGCTCTTTGGTGTCCTTCGTCTGTAACTATTTTTGGTCGCCCCCTGGGCCTGTTTATAATTTCTTTCTGTCAATTCTCCTTGGTGATTGCTCCGTCTTCTTTGATTTTGTGACTCAATATCTCGTTATGTCCCTGATTCGCGAGGTGGTAGACTGGTCGCCCCCAGTCTTGGCTTAGCTTTCTGTTCTTCACTTCTTGCACTAGTTCGAAGTAGATCATGTGATGTGACGTTCCAAAACTGCTGGTGATGTGGGCCTCAACCCTGGGACTCATCCCAAAACTGATATTGGTGCCGATATGGGCCTCAACCCTGAGACTCATCCGCAAAACTAATGATGATGCTGATGTGGGCCTCAACCCTGGGACTCATCCCAAAACTGATACTGATGTTATAAGCCTCAACCCCAAACTGATACTGACGTGGGCCTCGCCCTCAAACTGATACTAATATGGGCCTCACCCCAAACTGATACTGATGCGGGCCTCGCTCCCAAACTGATGCTGATGTTGACAATACTGATGTGGGCCTCGCCCCAAAACTGATGATGATGTGGGCCTCGATCCCATGATTCATTCCTGAAACTGATGACATTTTACTGTTGCTGCTTCTGGTTGGCTTGTATTTACCGCTTTCTTTTTTTCTCCGTTGAAACCTGTGAATACAAGGAAAACAAAACACAAAAAGAATGCAAGTGTGTTACGTGTATGCATGCATGCATGGATGAATTTTCTATTCCGTTGGGTTAGGTCTTCTGCCAGTCCTCCTGGTGATCGCTCGGCTTTTTCTTCCTCATGTGAAATATTGCTTCAATCTATCCATGCTGATTGGCTTGGTGAACTCATTCCCTTCCAAATTTGACAGTCTCACTGACCCGTTTCCCAATTTCTGAATGGCTACCTTGTCTTTTCTGCTTGCTTCTTTCGGGAATTCCCCGTGTTCTAAGTATCGCTGAATATCATAGTTCCAGGGTTGAATGCTTTTGTCAAATATAATCATGTTGCAGGTTGAAAGGAAGAGACGTCTTTATTATCATTAAGAAAAGGTTCGAACAAGTAGACAAAATCAATGTATTTATCAAAAATGCAGGATTGTAATCAAATAAGCCATGGAAAACATCTTCATTGTCTGCGGCATTGTCTTCTTCCTCAGCCTATGGTTCTCCGTTATTGCTATCTTCTATCTCCATGCAAGAAGCTCGATGGTTGAGAGTTTGGAGGACACAAGTTTCAGGTAGGCCAGAGTTGATCATGTAGGTGGGTGGTGGAACAGAGTGGTAGTTAGGCAGGGGGTTATGGTATGTGTTGGGCTGTTCTTTCTCAGGGTCAGGTATTTTATGGGAGTCAATGAGGTTTTAGATCTCATGCCTAAGGTGGGTGCAGTTGTCGGTGTCATGGCTTTTTTCTTGATGGAAGTAACAGTATAGGTTTAGGTTTAGGTACGGTGGCACAAGGTTCGGAAATGGCCTAGGTTCCAAAGGTTTTAGAAGTCCTTGTATCTTCAGCTTTTCAAACACCTTTGACAAAGGTCTACCAAGATCGGAGAACTGCCTGTTTCTGATGGTAGCGACCTCAGCAGTAGCGGGCTTGGTCTTATAAGGCCCCCCAAAAGTCCTTCTATTTTGGCCATAAAACTTTCCGTTCTCAGCTTCTTCCTCTTCAATGTCCATGAAAGTTTCCCTTAACTGTCGAAAATCAACAATCATGGAGGTCATCCTCCTCAGCTTGCCATGAATAGAGGGCTTGGTGCCCTTGATGATCATTTTGATCTGGTCCTTCACTGAAGGCCGAGTCTGCATCTTCAGAAGCTGGCTCCTCTAGCAATCCACATAATCTTTGAAACTTTCCTCCGGTTTCTACTTGGTATTCTCCAAGTCACGAAGTGACAAGTCAATCTCCAAGTCTGTAATATACTATTTTAGAAAGGCGTTTGCCAGTTCCCTCTAATCTTCCTTAACCTTTCTTTCAAAGATATGGAAGCACTGTTGGTTTCTATTATATAGGTCCCAAACAAAGATTAAGCATATGAAATACTATAAAGAATATATATTTAAACATGAAGTATGGCGGAATCATACTTACAATGCTTGTGATGAAGTAGAAGATCAAATGGTAGAAGCTCCAAGTGGTGGAGGATTCGGCAAAAGAGAAGAAGAAGACTTGAAGCTCCAAGCTTTTGTATTCCAAGCTCTTTGATGGTTTCCCTATCACCTCTTTTGATCCCTTGCTTGTGCTAGCAAAAATGGAGAAGTGGAAGATCAAATCTTCCTTGCCCTTGACAATGGTGTTCACGGCAATTTGAGAGAGAAGAGAGAATTTTTGTGTAAAGACTTGATTAATTAATCTTTGTATTACCAAAAATCAATTTATATTTATGTTATAATTTATTAAATTAATAATAAATCTATGACATAAACCATGCAATGGCTTAGAGTGTCAAACACTCAAACTCCATGCAATGCCTTAGAGTGTTTTATACACTATTAACATGCAATGCCATATCAATGACAAGTGTCATGTGGGCCCCACACGTTTCCCAATAAAAGTGGGCCCACGTCCACTCACGCGTTCGGGTTCGATATTTCCGAAATACCGAGCTAGCGTCGCGACGTTAATTAAATCGGATTTAAATAAATAATCGCTCCTAGCGAAATTATTATTTACGTCGCTTACGAATTAATTCTAAATAACTCGTACGCCCGAATTAAAATCTAATTTTAATTTCGCGTCGAAATCGAATTCGATTATTATATCGAATATAATAATTATATCGATTAATTCCAAATTAAACGTTCTCTCTCTCTAAATAAGGCACTTTATCCGAGATAAAGTTTCTCCCAATTAATCCAAGATTAATTAAGTTCGAATCAAATATCATAGGTGAATCTTCAGGAAGCGACCCAAGAGATCTCCGGATATTTTGGCAGTAAATACGGTCGTCGGATAATCCGAACACGTACGTACCTCGTACTACGTCTTTACCGATTTACAAGACAAGGTTGGCTTCTAGCAAAGCGCCATGCCTACCCAATTCTCCAGAAATATTCTTATAGGAATATAAGATCTGTATCAGGCGTAGTATACCGTAGTATTGCGTACATCGATCCAGTATCGGATGGTCACATGCTAGGCCTGGGGCTGGAGATGTGTCTGCCCCGTACGAAACATATATCGGACATCAAGCAACTAGTCTCTTTAAATCGGACAATCCTGACCTTGTCATATGTCCCGACGGTTGCAACCTTTTATAGAGTACGTTCTGTGCCCTGCGTGATCATCACCTCCATATGTCTGAAGCGATACTTCCATCTTGACATTACATCCAGTACACTACGATTCTCGATAAACCCAGAAGAGGTGTACACAGAACCGGTTAAGGTCCCCAACCACCAAAACTAAAGTTTACCGATTGTCGCAAGTACTAGCGATGTAAGTCTCAGGTTAAGACCATATACACCTACCCTGATGCGGCCTCCCATAGACACGCAGACATACTACCAATGGGATTCCGCGGGGTCTATCTAGAGCGAAGCTGTTTTCCGTACCATCGGTAAAACACAACCTCCTATCGCACTTGCATAAGTATCCAATACTTAAATATATGAGAACTATGCAGTCGTGCCCTCACAACGTGCACAAGCGCAATACTAGTCTATTCCGCATTATCGATGTCCAGTCTCGATAATACTACGACTAGGGATATTTAATGATTAAACCTTTGGAGACTGATACTGTCTCATATCATTCTCAGTCCAGGTACTAATCATATGGACTTTCGCCATTTATAAGTCAAAGTAAATAATATTACAAAACGGCAAAAGGCAATTTCATTATCACATAGTTAATTTTGTACAATAATACAATATCATTTACAAACAGTGATGCTATGGGACATAATGTCTAACAATCTCCCACTTGGCCTATAGCCAGTCACTCAAGCATCTAATACCCGAACTATGTATGTGTCGTTCAAAAACTTGCTGTAGAACAGCTTTCGTCAGCGGATCTGCAATGTTATCATCTGATGTGACCTTCTCGACTTTTACATCGCCACGATGTATGATCTCCCGAATCAGATGGTAACGTCGAAGAACATGCTTGGACCGTTGATGAGACCTTGGTTCCTTAGCCTGCGCTATAGCCCCGTTATTGTCACAATACAATGGAACGGGCTCAGCTGCTAACGGAACTACTCCTAATCCGATTAGGAACTTTCGGATCCAAACTGCCTCCTTTGCTGCTTCAGATGCAGCGATGTACTCCGCTTCTGTTGTTGAATCGGCAACAGTATCTTGCTTGGAAGATTTCCAGCTCACTGCTCCGTTATTCAAACAAAAAATGTACCCGGATTGTGACTTATAGTCATCCTTGTCGGTTTGGAAACTTGCATCGGTATACCCAGACACCTCAAGTTCTCCATCTCCATAAATTAAGAAAGCATCCCTAGTTCGTTTAAGATACTTAGGATATTCTTAACTGCTGTCCAGTGACCTTCACCTGGATCGGCCTGATAGCGACTGCACATGCTTAAAGCATATGAGACAAGGTCGTGTACATATCATGGCATACATGATCGATCCGACTGCCGAGGCGAACGGTATCCGACTCATGTGGTCTCTCTCTTCCTGAGTCTTAGGACACATGTCTTTAGACAGAGAGGTACCTCGTACCATTGGAACCAATCCCCTCTTGGATTGTTCCATGTTGAATCTCTTCAACACTTTATCAATGTATGTACTCTGGGAGAGTCCAAGCAGCTTTCTAGATCTATCCCTGTAGATCTTTATTCCAAGAATAAAGGCTGCTTCTCCCAGATCTTTCATGGAGAATTTTAATGAAAGCCAAGCTTTCACCGACGTTAGCATGGGAATGTCATTGCCTATAAGCAATACGTCGTCGACATAAAGGACAATAAAAGTAAGTGCTCTCCCACTAACCTTCTTGTATACACAAGGGTCATCTGCGTTTTGCACGAAATCATATTCTTTTATGATCTCATCAAAACGCTGATTCCATGACCGTGATGCTTGCTTCAATCCATAAATGGATCGATTTAACTTACAAACCTTGTTTGCAAGTCTTGGCACGATAAAACCGTCAGGCTGTTGCATATAAACATCCTCCAAAAGGTTTCCGTTAAGGAAAGCGGTCTTAACGTCCATCTGCCATATCTCGAAGTCGAAATATGCAGCTATTGCAAGCATTATCCGAATGGATTTAATCATGGCAACGGGTGAGAAGGTTTCGTCATAATCAATACCGTATTGTTGACGATACCCCTTCGCTACAAGCCTAGCCTTGTACGTTTGTACGTTGCCATCCATGTCGGTCTTCTTCTTGAAGATCCATCTGCATCCAATAGGCTTTACGCCTTCTGGTGCATCAACCAGTGTCCAAACTTGGTTGGCGTACATGGAATCCATCTCGGACTTCATGGCCTCTTGCCATTAAAGCGGAATCGATATTTTGTATCGCTTCCTCATACGTAGCCGGCTCATTATCCTCAATAAGATTAATATCTATATGAGGTGAGATCAGGAACCCATACCTCTCAGGTACTGTTCTGACTCTCTCCGACCTACGCGGTCCTTGTGTATGTGAAGTTTGTGGTACAGACTCATCCCGGACGGTCTGTTCTTGTTCCGTCGTTGATTCATTGCCAGGAACAGTATCATCACGATCTTCATCGAGTTCTACTTTCCTCCCACTTACCACTGCATTTAGGAATTCCTTCTCAAGGAAAACCGCATGTAGAGCAACAAATACTTTGTTCTCTAGTGGGTAATAGAAGTAATATCCTTTGGTTTCCCTAGGATATCCAACGAAAAGGCATTTATCAGATTTGGGTTCAAGTTTGGTACCTTCCAAACGTTTAACATATGCCCAGCATCCCCAAATCTTCAGGAAAGAGAAACCTGGTTTCCTTCCTGTCCATATCTCATATGGAGTCTGTTCAACAGACTTCGACGGTACCTTATTCAGAATAAGTATAGCACTTTTAATGCGTATCCCCAGAAGGATATTGGTAGCTCAGTGCGACTCATCATTGACCTCACCATGTCCAACAAGGTGCGGTTTCTCCGTTCGGACACACCATTTAATTGCGGTGTTCCAGGAGGAGTCCACTGTGAAAGAATACCATATTCTTTCAAGTAATCTTGAAACTCACAACTTAAGTATTCCCCACCACGGTCTGACCGTAATGTCTTAATACTCTTCCCTGTTTGTTTCTCCACTTCGTGTCGAAACTCTTTGAATTTCTCAAAAGTTTCCGACTTGTGTCTCATAAGATACACATAACCGTAACGAGATGCATCATCTGTAAAGGTTACGAAGTAGTGAAATCCACCTCTAGCCTGGCTAGACATGGGCCCGCATACATCAGTATGAACTAGAGCAACAGTTCTGTGGCACGTTCACCTTACCGCTAAAAGGTGATTTAGGCATTTTGCCTAAAAGACAAGATTCGCAGACGTCATATGAATTGGGATCAAATTCGTCCAAGTACCCACTCTTTGAAAGTGTGGATATGCGAGTCTTGTTGATGTGTCCCAGACGACAATGCCACATATAAGCTTCATCTTTTAGATTACTCCTTTTGAGCCTTTTGTTTGTCATTTTAGGAGATTCATTTATATTCAAAATATAAAGACGTTATTTGCAACAGTTGTGCAAATTTCTGCATCATTCAGATATAAAATAACACCCTGTGTCCTGAATACAAAAGTGTAACCTTGCTGGGTTAACAAAGATACAGATATTATATTCCTAGTTAAACTAGGCACATAATAACAGTTCAAAAGTTTAAGTTCATGCCCTGGGGCAGTACTAAAACAAAAGTCCCTACGGCCAAAACAGCAACTGGTGTTCCGTTTCCGACCCGTAGATCCATCTCCCCTGACGCCAGCACCCTGCTATCATGCAGATCCTGCACATCAGTACAAATATGAGCACCACAACCAGAATCAAAAATCCAATTTTTAAAACTAGAAGTTCATATTTATCTCAATAACAAACATACCAGAGGCAATGGCCTTGCCAGCCTTGATATCCTCCCTCTGCACAATGCTCATTCGGCAGTCACGTTTCCAGTGACCCCTCTTGCCGCAGTAGTTGAGGCAGAAGATGTCGCGAGATTTGTCCTTTGGCTTCCTAGAAGCCACTGTCAACTTGCCTTTGCCCTTCTTCTTGAAACTTTTCTTCCTCGCACCTCCAATTGCCTTGGGGCCGGCCCTTGGCGCATGAGAGAGGTCGATGCATAATGCGCCTCGCGCTTGCTCCCCTTAAGGAGTTCCTTTTCGGACTCCTTCAGTACGGACAACAACTCTCCGAGAGTGTCGTCAGTCATCCATCAACTTGTAGTTGATGATGATTTGTTTCCAAGTATCGGGCAGCGATTGTAATATCATATCAATCGTCAGCTCTGCCTCCAAGACAATGCCCATATTGGCTAACTCATCAATGTCAGCGATCATTTGAGTCCCGTGGGCCTCAACTGATGCGCTGTCTGTCATCCGGGAGCGGAAGAGTTTCCTTACTAGCTCGTACCTCTTCATCCGCTTGTTAGTGCGGTGAACATCACGCAATCTTGCCATCATGTTATAGGGATCCATGTCCCTATTCTGGCGTCTGAAATGCTGAGTCATTGCAGCTAGCATAACTGACTGAGCTTGGTCACAATCATCACTATGAGTTTTCCATAACTCTAGCTCCAGTGGCTCAGTGGGTTTAGGCGGGAGAGGTCTCTGAATAGTATACAGTATCCTCTCAGCCCCAAGCACAATCTTGAGGTTCATTTCCCAGTCGGCAAAGTTTGTCCCTTTGAAGACATTATCGCCCATGATTATGTCGCGGATATTACCTTTGCCAGTCATCTTGACAACTATAGTCCAACTATAAAGTCAACGATGTTATGGGTACAGTCAAACTGTTACATATAAAAAATAACAATATATTAGTCCAACTAATTATTTAAAATATTGACGAAATAATATTGAAAGACGCGTAAGGCTAAATATCTGAATGAAATTGCAAATTCAATAATAGCCTCCCACTATTTTCTTCAAGTCTCCAACCCTCTGTAGAGAACTCGGGAAATCGCATTTCCTAGCGGGCTAGGATCCCGTTAAATAAACACAACCTTGACTTTGGCCAACAAGTTGTATGATATTTAACTAGGTAGATCTCGAAGATCAATTGGATCCCATCCAATTCCTAGATCCGGTTAGGTGGACTTCCAAGTCCGAAACATATATATATATCTAATACATATGTCAATGCATCTAATACATTTTCCTAACCATTTCCTCTGAATCAACTAAGCCTTGGCTTTGGCACAACAAACCTAATGATTCAGTTAAGCGGGACCCATTGACAAGGAAAATTTCGTAATCAATGTCGATGGACAAGAAGTGATCTTGACTTGGCCAACAATCAAAACTTGGACAGGACACCGATGTGATTGACGGCCAATCAAAATTTCATGATACATCATAACTTACATCTTCATTGACAAAGGTCTTGTTAAACAATGGCCAATTTCGAACTCTTTGAAAGAATCAGACCGAAGGAAAACATTATATATAGTTGAAGTACTATTTTTTGTATAGGGAAACACCAATTGCAGTATTGACTTTGGCAACCAATGCAATTCATCTTATCATTACATCCTTATAGTTAGGATTTCGTAATAACCATTCATTTAAGTCTATCATCATACACCTTAGCAGTTCTAAAACATCATAAAGCGCGTAAAGTAAAATAATAGTGATATGCGGATGGATATATAAAAACTTGTTCCTAGAACAAATCACTCCCTTTCTCTCTCCCCGCTAGCACTATTCTACTACTACCCAATTACATAATACAATAAGAGAAACCTCATTTACATTGAGGGGAATTAGGTGAGAAGAGAATACAAGAGATAAAGAGATAAGGCTGGACACGCAGGTCCAATTTATAAATTCCAAATTTACAATAATTTCTAAAATTACCCTTTCCCTTCTAATATCCATCCGATATACACTATTCATTCATCACATACATATATATTCAAACAAGACATGCTTTTACAACCAATCTAATCCAATTAATTAGTCTTTGTTTAAGTGATCATCCAATGTTCAACACACGGTTTGATTTTGCGCGAGTCCAACTCGATTGAGAATAAGTACACAAGGTACGAATTCGCGAATTATATCGAACTACTTATTAAATCTTATTTAATTCGTATTCAATACTAATCATTTATTTAATTCCAAATTAAATGTTTACACTTTAATGTGCTTTAAAGACTTAGATTCTAAATCTAATCTTATTGGGCCTCAAAGCCCAACTAACATCCAATGTTTAATTTAATTCGAGTCAAATGGGCTTTCAATTGATTTATTAAGGCTTGGGCTTTGGTCAATGTGGGTCATACCCAATTACCAAGCCCAAATAAGGAATCACCCTTAAGTGCCATAAAACCAATTTCAAGCCCATAAGGCCCAATTAAATTATTAAAGCCCATTAATTAAATTTTAATATTCCAAACATTAAAATCCAATTAATTAAAGTGTAATATCAAGATTAACATATTAAACCAAATATTCCAATAATACCCATTTAATTTATTAATCATGTATTGTTCAAAATAAATGTCCAACATTAATTTTAACAAAAAATCAACTCCATTTCATGTCCTTGTTGATTCGGCCAAGGTGAGTTTTTTGTGTCGATTTGTTTTTCAATCCGATTGAATTACTAATCTACGTCCCGTATACGTTCTAAGTCATCCAATGATCTTATACACAAAAAATATCAAACCACTCCAAGTAGTAATACATTCGGCCAAGGCATGGATTTGGGGGAAAAATCATCCAATGCATTTTCATGAAATTGATTCCATATAACATCATGTTATACACATGCAAGCATACTTATTAATCAAATTTCATAAGAACATGCTTATCAATCAATTTCATCATGCCATTCGGCCAAGGTGAATATATTGGGGAAAAATCATCCAATGCATTTTTCATAAAATTGATTCCATGTAATATCATTCTATATACATGCAAGCATACTTATTCATCAAATTTCACAAGAACATGCTTCAATCAATTTATCACACCCATTCGGCCAAGGTAGAAATTTTGGGGAAAAATCATCCAATGCATTTTTCATAAAATTGATTTCATATAATGTCATTTAACATACATATAAGCATACTCATTCATCAAATTCACAAGAACATGCTTCAATCAATTTTACCCAAATTTTAACCTAAAGTATTTCATGCTTAAACCTAGCTCAATGATACCATTGTTGGTTTCTATTATATAGGTCCCAAACAAAGATTAAGCATATGAAATACTATAAAGAATATATATTTAAACATGAAGTATGGCGGAATCATACTTACAATGCCTTGTGATGAAGTAGAAGATCAAATGGTAGAAGCTCCAAGTGGTGGAGGATTCGGCCAAGAGAAGAAGAAGACTTGAAGCTCCAAGCTTTTGTATTCCAAGCTCTTTGATGGTTTCCCTATCACCTCTTTTGATCCCTTGCTTGTGCTAGCAAAAATGGAGAAGTGGAAGATCAAATCTTCCTTGCCCTTGACAATGGTGTTCACGGCAATTTGAGAGAGAAGAGAGAATTTTTGTGTAAAGACTTGATTAATTAATCTTTGTATTACCAAAAATCAATTTATATTTATGTTATAATTTATTAAATAATAATATAAATCTATGACATAAACCATGCAATGGCTTAGAGTGTCAAACACTCAAACTCCATGCAATGCCTTAGAGTGTTTTATACACTATTAACATGCAATGCCATATCAATGACAAGTGTCATGTGGGCCCCACACGTTTCCAATAAAAGTGGGCCCACGTCCACTCACGCGTTCGGGTTCGATATTTCCGAAATACCGAGCTAGCGTCGCGACGTTAATTAAATCGGATTAAATAAATAATAATCGCTCCTAGCGAAATTATTATTTACGTCGCTTACGAATTAATTCTAAATTAACTCGTACGCCCGAATTAAAATCTAATTTTAATTTCGCGTCGAAATCGAATTTCGATTATTATATCGAATATAATAATTATATCGATTAATTCCAAATTAACCGTTCTCTCTCTCTAAATAAGGCACTTTATCCGAGATAAAGTTTCTCCGCAATTAATCCAAGATTAATTAAGTTCGAATCAAATATCATAGGTGAATCTTCAGGAAGCGACCCAAGAGATCTCCGGATATTTTGGCAGTAAATACGGTCGTCGGATAATCCGAACACATACGTACCTCGTACTACGTCTTTACCGATTTACAAGACAAGGTGGCTTCTAGCAAAGCGCCATGCCTACCCAATTCTCCAGAAATATTCTTATAGGAATTAAGATCTGTATCAGGCGTAGTAACCGTAGTATTGCGTACATCGATCCAGTATCGGATGGTCACATGCTAGGCCTGGGGCTGGAGATGTGTCTGCCCCGTACGAAACATATATCGGACATCAAGCAACTAGTCTCTTTAAATCGGACAATCCTGACCTTGTCATATTGTCCCGACGGTTGCAACCTTTTATAGAGTACTAGTTCTGTGCCCTGCGTGATCATCACCTCCATATGTCTGAAGCGATACTTCCATCTTGACATTACATCCAGTACACTACGATTCTCGATAAACCCAGAAGAGGTGTACACAGAACCGGTTAAGGTCCCCAACCACCAAAACTAAAGTTTACCGATTGTCGCAAGTACTAGCGATGTAAGTCTCAGGTTAAGACCATATACACCTACCTGATGCGGCCTCCCATAGACACGCAGACATACTACCAATGGGATTCCGCGTGGGGTCTATCCAGAGCGAAGCTGTTTTCCGTACCATCGGTAAAACACAACCTCCTATCGCACTTGCATAAGTATCCAATACTTAAATATATGAGAACTATGCCGTCGTGCCCTCACAACGTGCACAAGCGCAATACTAGTCTATTCCGCATTATCGATGTCCAGTCTCGATAATACTACGACTAGGGATATTTAATGATTAAACCTTTGGAGACTGATACTGTCTCATATCATTCTCAGTCCAGGTACTAATCATATGGACTTTCGCCATTTATAAGTCAAAGTAAATAATATTACAAAACGGCAAAAGGCAATTTCATTATCACATAGTTAATTTTGTACAATAATACAATATCATTTACAAACAGTGATGCTATGGGACATAATGTCTAACAAGCACACTACGGGTGCCCCCTCGAGCGACATCCCAACCATCTTCTGAACTTGGCATTGTGACAGGCCCACTGAACTCATTACCGCTACATATTTCCGGAGATGGACCCTCGAGTCCCCATTCCCATTGAACTTGGCCATATCAGGCATCTTGAATTGAGCTGGCAATTGCTCCTCAAAAGTCATTGCATCATAGTCTAGCAAGTCTTTGTGCTTACCCCTCATTTTGTGGGTAACTGATTCTACCTGATCCCGGAGCTTCTGCAATTCTGCCTGAGACCCAATCATTCTTCCTCCCGCATATTCAGCCATGTCATCATCAAAAGCGGGGATGTCATCCCCCAACCCGCTCGGAGGCTCCTCACGCCTCATATTCTCAGAGTTTCCCCCAGGACGGGGCACGGCCATATTAACCATAGCAGTAGTCAAGGCTTGCAACTGTTCAGTAACCTTAGTGAGATTGGTTTCCAACTGATCCATACAAGATGTTTCATTCTCTGATTCGCTCATGTTTTCTATTGGCCTTTTAACAAGTATTCCTTTTTCCCTAACCCAACGGATATCTATGATGGCTCTTAAGACACAAGAGAGTTAACATGATGTGTGTATGCATGAGATGCATGAGATACGTGCGATGTGTGGAACATATAATTCGGCCCATTGTCATTTTAAAGCTTCAATCGCATTATTGCAAGGTGCAAACTTGTCCTAGTTGGAAAGGCCCAACAGGTTTACACCTTTGCAATAACGTGGTTAAACAACTTCAAATGATAAAGAGCCCAAACATAGGATTTCTGAAAATTTTAGCCCAATTGTCATAGGATACGAACTCGTCCCAGTTTAAATGGCCCAACAAGTTCGTATTTCTGACAAGAAGTCCAACTGATCCAAATGGTGATGGTCCCCAAATACAAGCATAAAGAGATAATTCAAGCATAAAACAATAATTTCTACAGAGCGGCCCATCGAAATTTCTGAAGCTTTTGGCCCAATTGTCATAGGATACGAACTCGTCCCAGTTTAAATGGCCCAACAAGCTCGCATTTCTGATAAGAAGTCCAACTGCATCAAAATGAGGATGGTCCACAAGCACAAGGAAATAGTTGCTATAGGTAATACAACTCCGGTCAACATGTGGGTGTACGGGAGTGTGGACAAAGACTCTCGCAGGCGAAGGATTGCCCACAACTAGGTCTCCCCACTCAAGGGTTCGAGACACCAAGTGAGCGCACCCTTTTTTATACCTTACGGTACGTGCCAACGAGTTATGGTGCGTGACTGACTGTCAAATGGATTTTCCGTTATAGATTCCCCAGAGGGAGGGCGGAGCGAACTCTCTTAAAAACCCAAGCCTCTTAGGCTCTTATCGCTTGGTGACAGGAATAAACAACGAGTCCTCCAAATTAGTCCATCACGGTAGGCTACAAGTACATGATTATCTAGGTGCCTTCGCTGCTTTTCCTTATAGAAAGGTAGTGAATGAGGGATGACACCAAACCATTACCTAGACTTAAAAGTGCCTTTGATTAAACCCCTTTCAACCCACGGTAAACACGATTAATTAAAGCACAAATCACAATCATTACAAGGCATTATTTCGAGGCCAATTCTCTATCCCCAGTGGAGTCGCCAGAATATAGGACACAGAAATCGGCGACGCTATTTCGAGCTCACGGCCCGGTTGGGAGTACGGAGTAGCACACGGGGGAAATAAACCGGAGAAATAACATGGAGTCACCACCCGGTGTGAACCGGGAAAATGATTTAAGGTCGCACTCACCCCTCGCAAGGGAAGACCTCAAACCGTTGGGTTCGGAATGGTCCATTACTTATGCCACTTGTAATGATATGATTTGTACAATAATTTAATCGAATCTAGCAACATATATTTCCAAGGGTATTATATTTCTAAGTTCACATGCATAGAAACAAAGCTCGTATCTACGTTTGCCTATAACCTATTTGCATATAACCTATGCCTAAGCTTGCATGCATAAAGGTAGATTGAAATAATGATAAACACATAATTTCACAAACGCATTACATTGATGATCATGGAAACACAAATGGACAATGATTGTACAAGCATGCATATTAAAGAGAGGCAATTAAGTGCATAAATATTGAAGAGAGCTAACTAAACATATGATGGGGAAGGGAATGACTATGAGAACAAACATGCATGAAACATGATAAAGGAATATGTCTAGTGTGTGCGCGTTCATGTAGCGTTCGTAAACGTGTTCGAACGGTAAACAGAATACAAGCGTTCGAGTAGCGTTTGATAACGCGCTCGAACGATAAACAGAATGTCTGTGTTCATATAGCATTTGATAACACGTTCGAACGGGATGATACCTGATGCATGATACAATAAAACGCATGAACATTCGAGTAGCGTTCGTAAACGCGTTCGAACGGTAAACAGAATGTTCGCGTTCGTATAGCGTTTAAGGACGCGTTCGAACGGGACCAGACCTGATGCATGATAAAACAAAGAAAATACGTGCATGTTCGAGTAACGTTCATAAACGCGTTTGAACGGTAAATAGAAGGTTCGCGTTCGTATAGTGTTCGAGAACACGTTCGAACATGACAAGACCTGATGCATGATAGACGATGTAACACATACATAGAAAAGCAAATCCACAATGTAGGACCTCGTGTGCCCGATGGAACATATTTCACATTCAATCGGGTGTACCTCGTCCGGCGCGGTAAAACATCGTGGAAAATGTAGCCTTTTAGGCATTTACCTCGAATAGAGGACCTTAAATCCACCCTAGTTAGCCCATGAGCACAAGAATGCAATGCATGCGTAAATAAAGAAATGATATGCAAAGGGTAAAAATATAATAAAAGGCACGGCAAAACATCGTGGTAAAGGTAGCCTTCAGGCATTTCCCTCGAATAGAGGACCTTTAATCCACCCTAGTTAGCCCATGCACATTATGTTACCATGCATATAAGAAAACAATAATATAGGACCTCGTATGCTCGATTAAACATATCTCACATTCAATCAAACATACTCCATCCAGTGCGGCAAAACATCGTGGAAAAGGTAGCCTTTTAGGCATTTCCCTCGAATAGAGGACCTTTAATCCACCCTAGTTAGCCCATGCGCACTATATCATCATGCATAAATAAGCAACATACAGAAAGCAATAGCATACTAACGACTAAATCATGCTTAAAAGATAAATAACATGCTAGCAACCCAATCATGCTCGAATACAAGATTAGATGAAATAAAGTGTGTGAATCTCTCAAGTGATACGTGGTATTGTATCTCGAGTGCAAACCGCAATACCGTCCATTCGGATTCGGCTATGAAATTTACATCCGAGTTTCCATCCGATATACCACAAGAGAGAATACATATTCCATTCATCCAATGACCACAACATATATCAACAAACGACTCTCATGCGAAGGAATTCTAATAAAAAACAAAAAAGATGAGAATAAATAAGAAGGGTGCCCTCAGGTCTAACCTCTTAGGTCGTTTCTCGAAAGTGCGTTACACGGCCGTCGGAAGGGTTGATGCTCCGTAACTCCTCTGGTTCACTGGTCCCCTGCTTCCATTCACTGTTTCGCTGCTTGGGGCTGCTATTTTTACTCCGTTTTGCTGCTGTTTTCACTGTATTTTCTGGTCATTATTTTCCATATTCGGTTGCTGTTTTTGGTGTATTTGGGCTGCTGTTTGGGTGTGCTTTTCGGTGGTGTTATGGCGTGGTCTGGGGACTGTTTTGGTGAGGTAAAGGGGGTGAGTTTATGCGGCAATGAAGGGGGTCTTGAGGGATGAGTATTCGGCTATTGTAGAGAGAAGAGAAGAGAATTATTTGCTTCTTCCTTTTTTTGCCTTGGGTGTGAATGCTAAGTTTATTTCTTTTGTGTTTTTGTGAGAATGAGCTAGGGTGTGAAAGGTTGGATTTGTGTTTCTTTTATAGGCAAAGGTTAGGGTTTCTCTTGTTTGAATAGGAATGGATCAAGTAATTATGGGGGGAATATTTCTAATTAGTGTTACACAAGGAATGCATCTAGTTAATTGAGGACATGATTTGGCTTAATTATGAGATCATATATTTGATTTGTTTCATTTAGGTATGTGAATTATTTAATTTAGGGAGGATATTATTTTAATTTGTGACATGTGTTTTAAATGTTTTAATTATTTTTGGGTGGGTTTTGGTGGGCTAAATGGGCTTGGGCGTGAGGCTAGCAACAAAACCAGAAGTACTGACACCGTTCAAACGCTGATTCGAACGCTACACCAACGCTCGCAATATGTTTGACGTTCGAACGTGTTCACGAACACAGCACGAACGAAAGCAGTGAACATGTGAATTGAATCCGATGACATACTTATTATGAATTTCCCCTTCCGACATTCGTTTCCCGCGACTTTCGTGACTTAAAAGGTAGTGTCTCCAAATGAGACTCATCATAGGGACTTATATGCAAAAATGCAGTGCCTACAGTCCCCAACCGGTCATGGAAGGTTGCTACTACCTCTTCAAATTCCTTAATGTGAACATAAGGATTCTCGTTCTCCAACCCATGGAAGGTTGGAAGGTACTGTATCATCCCAGGTTTGAATTCTATGTGAGGGGCATCAGGGGAAACATAATGCATGAAGTTGTAGCGGTGCGAGTAAAAGGGAGGTACTCTTCAAGAGTCCTCACTTGTGGTCTCTCGTAGTCATTCATGGTGTGCCTACTAGATCTAGATGGTGTGGCGAAAAAATTTTCAAATGTTTCTCGCAGTCTGAATCCGATTCTGAGTCTTCATGTACTATTCTTGCAAACCTCCCCAACCGGTCCCTAAGTCTAGGCATGCACTTCAAACTCAATTTATACGAGAAACTAAAGTGACCTAAATAACTAAGTAAGCCAAATAAATAAATAAAGAAAAGAATAACTAAAAACAATAATAAGAATAAAATAAGTAAAACTAACCAATATTTTAACTAAAATAAACAAGCAATAAATAAGTAAATAAACAAAACTAAAATAAGATAAAAGTAAACAGGAACGAAGTTACTGCGTTGTTGTTGACTAAGCGAATTGCTCATTGAGTTATCAATCGTCTCCCCGGCAACGGCGCCAAATTTGATTACACCCAAAAGTATTCGCAGCTATCGCAGCACAGCTAGGGTGTCGATTCCTCAGGGAGATGGCTACAGGAACTACTCACTCAGACAAACACGCGTTAGCAGTAACTTTGTGAAAATGAAAAGATTTGCAGATTACGATGTAAAATAAAACTACGGAAAAGTGAAAGGAGATTATCAGTGAATTAAATAGCAAAGCTTTCGGAATCCCCCCTAAACCAAGTTTTTATATCTAGTTATCTGATTCTCTTATTACACAATTGAGGGTTTCACTTCCCAAACCCATAATCGGAAGATTTGTTAGGGATATGCCCTATACCCAACTTGTGGGTGGGCTATATGAGTATATGTACATGTATTTGTAATATTTTCATTAATTAATAAAATGGAAATCTTTATTATACGTGTCTTACATAACTTATATGAATCATAGACACTGTAATAAAGCCATTGGAGTAATAAGATAATGGCTTCCACGCCTTATGAGAATCATTACTCTTAAATATTCCTAGTCATAGTTTTGTGAATAATCTGGGCGTTCACAAAGCGGAGAGACTAGCATAGGCTACTAGCGGAGATCCGTCCGCTTGGTGTATCACATGGATGCATGAGTTGCTCGTGTCCATCAAACTGACCGCCGAAAGTTTTCATATGGAGTGTTTATCTCATGTGTATGTGAGAACTTTCACGTATCGATTATATGACTAGTCCTTAGACTTGAGGTCTTTGCGATCTTATGTGTGGATCAAATAACTTTGACATTCTCCTTCCCCGGTTCAAAAGATCCGGTCATAATGGTATGATTGGGTCATTTGTTGAAACACTTGAAGTTTATAAAGATACAATAGAGAATCGCCACTCTCTCAAATAATATTTTCTTATAATAGTAGTATTCCAGTTCGCAGGTTGATATGTGGGATCAATGCTTGAGACTGTGGCCACAACGGAAGAATCATGTGAGATTCTTGGGTTAGCACGATTCATGACACTATCAACATCATACCTTTGACCACATAGGTTGACACTTTCCGTACCCTAGGTCAATAGGTGGGGATACAGTGAGGCGAGTGACTGTATCATATGTAAATCGCATACAGAATGGGAATATATTGTTGGGTTTCTACGTTTAGTCCCAAGATCAAAATAAGCATAAAATATGAATGAATAATCAAAGAAGAGTGGCAGAAACACACTTACATTGATCGGCTTATGGATGCGTCAAATAATAAAAATTTTCTCCAAGAAGCTTTGAGTATTCGGCCAAGAGGAAAGTCCAAGCTCCAAGCTTTGTCTTGTGATTCCAAGCTCTCAAGTTGGTTTCCCTAACACCTTGATATGATTCCTTTGATGTGTGTGATAGCACTCAAAAATTGCCACAATTTTTTATCTTGTTCTTGAGCAGTTTCGGTAATGGAAGAACAAGGGGAGAAGAAAATTGCTTCCAATTTTCGGTAATGAGAGAGAATATAAGACTTGTGTAATTGTTTTCAAAAACCAATTAATTGATACACCAAATATGGTTTGGTAATAGTCAGTCAAGCTTTCAAATTTGGAGTGTAAAAGAAGTCATCAACAACTTCACATAAACCCATCAACCAAAAGCAACTTAAGGTGACAAGTGAAGTGACATGTGATGTGACATGTGGGCCCCACTCGATTCAAAATGCGAGTGGGCCCGCAAACACTTCCGGGCTCGGGTTCGGTAACTCCGAATTAACAAACTTCCGTCGCAACGTAATTAAATCGAATTTAATTAAATAATTATGCCAAGCAAAATTACTATTCACGTCGCTAACGAAATAATTCTAAATTAACTCGTTTGCCCGAATTAAAATTTAATCTTAATTCCGCGTCGAAATCTAATTTCGTTTAATATATCAAATATATTATTTTATCGATTAATTCCAAATTAATCTCTCTTTCTCTTCAAATAGTACTTTATCCCAGATAAAGTCTCTCCGCAATAAATCCCAGATTAATTATGCTTGAATCATACGTCATCGGTGAATCTTCAGGAAGCGACCCAAGAGATCCCTGGAAATGTTGGCAGTAAATCCGGTCGTCGGACTATCCGAACACATACGTACCAAATTCTACGTTTTTACCGATTTACGAGACAAGGTTGGCTTCTAGCAAAGCCCCATGCCTACCCAATTCTCCAAAAATATTCTTAATGGAATATATTATCTATATTAGGCGTAATGTACGTAATATTACGTATTGCGATCCAGTATCGGATGTCACATGCAAGGCCTGGGGCTGGAATATTGTCTGCCCCGTACGAAGCATATATCGGATCACTAGCAACTAGTCTCTTTATTATCGGATAATCATGACCTAGTCATATTATCCCGACGGTTGCAACCTTTTAGAGAACCAGTTCTGTATCCCTGCGTGACCATCATCTCCATATGACTGAAGTGATACTTCCGTCTTGACATCACATCCAATACACTACGATTCTCAATAAGCCCAAAAGAGGCGTACACAGAACCTGTTAAAGTCCTGGACGACCAAAACCAAAGCGTATTGATTGTCGCAAGTACTAGCGATGCAAGTCTCAGGTTAAGGCCAAATACACCTACCCTGATGCGGATTCCCATAGACACATAGTCATACTACCAATGGGATTCCGCGGGGTCTATCCAAAGCGAAGCTGTTTTCCATAGCATCGGTAAAACACAACCTCCTATCACACTTGCATAAGTATCCAATACTTATATACATGAGAATTATGTTGTTACGCTTCCAAAACATGCACAAGTGCAATACTAGTCTATTCCGCAATTTCCATTGCTACATAATTAATTTGTACAAAAACATAATGTCTGTTACAAATAGTGACGCTATAGGTCATAATTGTCCAACAATCTCCCACTTGGCCTATAGCCAGTCACTCAATCATCTAACACCTGAAATATGTACATGTCGCTCAAACTTTGCTGAGGAATGGCTTTCGTCAACGGATCTGCAATGTTGTCCTCTGATGCGACCTTCTCGATCTTCACATCGCCACGATGTATGATCTCACGAATCAGATGGAAAGGTCGAAGAACATGTTTGGATAGTTGATGAGACCGTGGTTCCTTAGCCTGTGCTATAGCCCTGTTATTGTCACAATACAATGGAACGGGCTCATCTGCTAACGGAACTACTCCTAATCCAATTAGGAATTTTCGGATCCGAACGGCCTTCTTTACTACTTCAGCTGCAGCAATATACTCCGCTTCTGTTGTTGAATCGGCAACAGTCTCTTGCTTGGAATATTTCCAGCTCACTACTCTGTTATTCAAACAAAATATGTACCTGGATTGCGACTTACAGTCGTCTTTGTCGGTTTGGAAACTTGCATCGGTATACCCAGTTACCTCAAGTTCTCCATCTCCATAGATTAAGAAAGAATCCTTAGTTCGTCTAAGATACTTAAGGATATTCTTAACCGCCATCCAGTGACCTTTACCTGGATCGGCCTGATTGCGACTACACATGCTCAAAGCATAAGAGACATCAGACCGCGTACATATCATGGCATACATGATCGATCTGACTGCCGAGACGAACGGTATCCCACTCATGTTGTCTCTCTCATCTTGAATTTTAGGACACATGTCATTAGATAGAGTGACGTCATGTGACACTGGCAACAGTCCCCTCTTGGACTGATCCATGTTGAATCTCTTCAACACTTTGTCAATTTACGTGCTCTGGGAGAGTCCAAGCAGCTTTCTAGATCTATCCCGGTAGATCTTTATTCCTAGAATAAAGGCTGCTTCTCCCAGATATTTCATGGAGAATTTCAATGAAAGCCAAGCTTTCACCGACGTTAACATGGGAATGTCATTGCCAATAAGCAATACATCATCAACGTAAAGGACAATGAATGTCAGTGCTCTCCCATTAACCTTCTTATATACACAAGGATCATCCTCGCTTTGAACGAAATCATATTCTTTTATGATCTCATCAAAACGTTGGTTCCAAGAACGCGACGCTTGCTTCAGTCCATAAATGGACCGATTTACCTTGCAAACCCTGTTTGCATGTTTAGGCAGGACAAAACCGTCAGGCTGTTGCATATAAACATCCTCTAACAGGTTTCCGTTAAGTAAAGCGATTTTGATGTCCATCTGCCATATCTCGTAATCGAAATATGCAGTAATAGCAAGCATTATCCGAATGGATTTAATCATGGCAACGGGTGAGAAAGTTTCATTGTAATCGACACCATGTCGTTGATGATACCCCTTCCCTACAAGCCTAACTTTGTACGTTTGTACGTTGCCATCCATGTCGGTCTTCTTCTTGAAGACCCATTTGCATCCAATAGGCTTTACGCCTTCTGGTGCATCAACCAGTGTCCAAACTTGGTTGGTGTACATGGTATCCATTTCGGACTTCATGGCATCTTGCCATAAACCGGAGTCGATACCTTGTATCGCTTCCTCATACGTAGTCGGCTCGTCTTCCTCAATGAGATTGATATCTACATGAGGTGAGATCAGAAACCCATACCTCTCAGTTGTTTCCTGACTCTCTCCGACCTACGCGGTCTTTGTGTATTCGAAGATTGTGGTACAGCTTCATCCCTGATGAACTGTTCATGTTCCGTTAAGGATTCTATACCAGGAACAGTATCACTCTGATTTTCATCGAGTTCTACTTTCCACCCACTAACCACTGCATTTAGGAATTCCTTCTCAAGGAAAACCGCATGTAGAGCAACAAATACTTTGTTCTCTTGTGGGTGATAGAAGTAATATCCTTTGGTTTCCCTAGGATATCCTACAAATAGGCATTTATCCGATTTGGGTTCAAGTTTGGTACCTTCCAAAAGTTTGACGTATGCCCAGCATCCCCAAATCTTCAGGAATGAGAATCTCGGTTTCTTTCCAGTCCATATCTCATACAAAGTCTGTTGAACATACTTTGACGAAAACTTATTCAAAATAAGTATTGCATTGTTTAATGCATATCCCCAGAAGGAAATAGGTAACTCAGTGCGACTCATCATAGACCTTACCATGTCTAACAAAGTTCGGTTTCTCTGTTCGGACAACCGTTTAATTACGGTGTTCTAGGAGGAGTCCACTGTGAAAGAATACCATATTCTTTCAAGTAGTCAAGAAACTCATTGCTCAAGTATTCGCCACCACGGTCCGACTGTAATGTCTTAATACTTTTACCGGTCTGTTTTTCTACTCCGTGTCGAAACTCTTTGAATTTCTCAAAAGTTTCCGACTTGTGTCTCATAAGATACACATAACCATAACGCGATGCATCATCCGTAAGGGTTATGAAGTATTTGTATCCACCTCTAGCCTGGCTAGACATGGGCCCACAAACGTCACTATAAACAAGGGCTAACAGTTCTGTGGCTCGCACACCTTTACCGCTAAAAGGTGACTTAGGCATTTTGCCTAATAAGCAAGATTCGCAGACTTCATATGAATTTGGATCAAATCCGTCCAAGTACCTACTCTTCGAAAGTGTGGATATGCGAGTCTTGTTTATGTGTCCTAGACGACAATGCCACATATAAGTTTCATCTTTATGACTTACTTTAAGCGTTTTGTTTGTTACAGAATATGGTTGAGATTGATTTATATTCAAAATATAAAGACCATTATTTACAACAGCAGTGCAAATTTCTATATCATTTTTATACATAAAACACCCAGTGTTTCGAAATACAAAAGTATACCCACATTGGGTTAACATAGATACATAAATAATATTCCTAGTCAAACTAGGTACATAATAACAGTCTGTTAGTTCAAGTACATGCCCCGAGGGCAGTTCTAAAACAAAAGTGCCAACGGCCAAAATGGCGACTGGAGTCCCATTTCCAACACGGAGGTCAATCTCTCCTGACGTCAGTTTCCTGCTAATCCGTAAATCCTGCACATCAGTACAAATGTGAGTACCACAACCAGAATCAAAAATCCAATTTTTAAAACTAGAAGTAGTCATGTTTATTTCTATAACAAACATACATGAGGCCAGTTCTTTGCCCGCCTTTATCTCCTTTTGGAACGCCTTGTACTCGCGGTAGTCACGCTTCCAGTGACCCCGCTTCCCGCACTGGAGGCAAACATCCTGAGATTTGTCCTTAGGCTTCCCATAAGCTTTTGACGCTTTACCTTTGCCTTTTTTTTTCTTCTTCTTCTTGATACCTCCAGTCGCCTTGGGCCGAGCCCTCGGAGTCCGAGATGTAAAAGTGAAGTGTGCCTCGCCTTCTTGCTCATGAGAAGTTCCTTTTCTGCCTCTCGCAACGTGGACATCAGCTCTCCAAGAGTCTGCTCTTGGTTCATCATATTGTAGTTCATGATGAACCCACTCCAAGTGTCGGGGAGAGACTGCAATATCAAATCTATAGAGGTCTATATCTCAAAGACAATCCCCATTTGTCCAAGCTGCTCAATATCGGCAATCATCTGTGTCACGTGAAGTTCAACAGATGTACCCTCCGACATCCGAGCGTGGAAGAGCTTCTTCTGTAACTCACATCTTTGCGATCTAAGATTAGATCGGTGCAGATCATTCAACTTCGTTAACATTGTATATGGATCCAATCCCTTATTCTGTCGACGAAATTGCTGAGTCATAGCAGCAAGCATGATAGATTGAGCAGTTGCATTGTCATCACTATGTGTCTTCCAAAGATCTAGCTCGAGCAACTGATCAGATATGGGCTTAGGCCCAAGAGGTCTCTCTATAGTATATAACAGTCTTTCGGATCCAAGGACTATCCTTAGATTCATGTCCCAATCAGAAAAGTTAGTGTCGTTGAAGACATTATCGCCCATGATGATGTCCCGGACACTGTTCTTTCCAGTCATTTTAACTGCGATAATCTAATTATCCAATTAACAATGTAGGGTACAGTCCAACTGTTACAAGAAAAATAACATTATATTAGTCCAACTAATAAAATAATTTTGACGAAATATTTGAAAGCGCGTAAAGCTAAGTATTTGAACGAAATTGCAAATTCAATACTAGCTTCCCACTATTTTTCGGCGAGCCTCTAACCCTCTGTCGAGTACTCGGGAAACCCAGTTTCCTAGTGGGCTAGGATCCCGTTAAATAACACACAACCTTGACTTTGGCCAACAAGCTGTATGATATTTAACTAGGTAGATCTCGAAGATCAATTGGATCTCATCCAATTCCTAGATTCGGTAGGTGGACCTCCAAGTCCGAAACATATATACAATATATATGCCAATATATCCAATATATTTTCCTAACTTTTTCCTCTGAATCAACTAAGCCTTGGCTTTGGCACAACAAGCTTATGATTCCAGTTAAGTGAGACCCATTGACGTGGGAAAGCTTCGTAATCAATGTCGATGGACAAGAAGTGATCTTGACTTTGGCCAACAAATCACAACTTGGACAAGACACCGATATGGAACAAAGCTTTCATGATTCAAACACATCCGCAATTGACAAAGGTCTTGACTTTGGCCAACAAACAAGTGCCAATTTTGGATCTTGAGTAAGAATCAATCAATGGAAGGAAAAATCGTTTAATATGATTTAAAGGTTTTTCGCGTAAATTGGCAACCAATTATTATCTTTGTTAGGACTCATCATACACCCTTAAGCATGCATTCTAAAAGCATAATAAGGCAAGGAAAGTAAATTAATAATGATATGCGGATGGATATTTAACAACTTGTTCCTAGAACAAATCACTCTTTTTCCTCTCCCCGGCTTGCACTATTCTACTTCTACCCAATTACATAATACAATAATTGAACCTCATTACATTGAGGGGAATTAGGTGAGAAGATAATACAAAGAAATAATGAGAGATAAGGCTGGACACGCAGGTCCAATTTATAAATTCCAAATTTACAACAATTTCTAAAATTGCCCTTTCCCTTCTAATATCCATCCGATATACGCTATTCATTCAACACATCCATGTATTCATTCATAGCATGAAATTCAATCAATCTAATCCAATTAATTAATCTTGAATTATGTGATCATCCAATGTTCAAACAACGATTTGATTTTGCGCGAGTCCAACTCGTTTGAGAATAAGTACTCAAAGTACGAATTCTTGAATTATATCAAACTACTCGTTAAATCTAATTTAATTCGTATTCAATACTAATTCATTTATTAAAATCCAAATTAAAAAACTACACTTTTAATGCTCTTTAACGACTTAGATTCCAAATCTAATCTAATCGGGTCTCAAAGCCCAACTAACATCCAATGTTCGTTTAATTAAAGTCTGATGGGCTTTCAATTGATTTCATAAAGCATGGGCCTTGGTCAATATGGGTCAAACCCAATTACCAAGCCTAATTAAGGAATCACCTTCATTTGCCAAGAAACCAATTTCGGCCCATAAGGCCCAATTAAACTTATAAAGCCCATTTGTTATATTTGAACTTAATGGATGATTTTAGGCCCAATTTGGATCCAATCCAATTGGCCTAAACCAACTTGGCCCAACCAAGTCCATAAGGCCCAAATACAACAATTTCAAGCCCAATTCAAAATCAAGCCCAATTAATCAAATTTTAAAATTCCAAATTTTATATTCAATTAACTAAAGTGTAATACATCAATTAATTATCTAAATTAATATTTCCAAAATACAATTTAATTAATTAATTATGTATCCATTTGTTCAACTTATGTCCGACATTTTTGAATCAAAAAATCAAGTCATTACATGCTAGATTGGTCACGGCAATGGTGGGTTATTTTGTCCGATTTCATTTTTCAATCCGATTGAATTTTAAATCAACATTTCCCAATCGTTTCAAGTCATATAATGATCAACGAAACAAAAAATACCATGACCCTAGGGTAATAAAGCATTCGGCCAAGCCATGTATTGGGCAAAAAAATGATCCAATCAACTTTTCAAGAAATTGATCATATACAACTTCATAACATCATCATTCAAGCATACTTAATCAATCAATTTTATCAAATCATGCTCAAATTGATTTTACCCTAATTCATTTCATGCTCAAATTGGCTCATAGATACCATTGTTGGGTTTCTAGGTTTAGTCCCAAGATCAAAATAAGCATAAAATGTGAATGAATAATCAAAGAAGAGTGGCGGAAACACACTACATTGATCGGCTTATGGATGCGTCAAACAACAAAAATTTTCTCCAAGAAGCTTTGAGTATTCGGCCAAGAGGAAAGTCCAAGCTCCAAGCTTTGTCTTGTGATTCCAAGCTCTCAATTTGGTTTCCCTAACACCTTGATATGATTCCTTTGATGTGTGTGCTAGCACTCAAAAATTGCCACAATTTTTGATATTGTTCTTGAGCAGTTTTGGTAATGGAAGAACAAGGGGGGAGAAGAAAATTGCTTCCAATTTTCGGTAATGAGAGAGAATATAAGACTTGTGTAATTGTTTTCAAAAACCAATTAATTGATATACCAAATATGGTTTGGTAATAGTCAATCAACCTTTCAAATTTGGAGTGTAAAAGAAGTCATCAACAACTTCACCTAAACCCATCAACCAAAAGCAACTTAAGGTGACAAGTGAAGTGACATGTGATGTGACATGTGGGCCCTACTCGATTCAAAATGTGAGTGGGCCCGCAAACACTCTCGGGCTTGGGTTCGCTAATTCTGAATTAACGAACTTCCGTCGCAACGTAATTAAATCAAATTTAATTAAATAATTATGCCTAGTAAAATTACTTTTCACGTCGCTAACGAATTAATTCTAAATTAACTCGTTTTCCCGAATTAAAATCAAATCCTAATTCCGCGTCGAAATCTAATTTCGTTTAATATATCAAATATATTATTTTATCGATTAATTCCAAATTAATCTTTCTCTCTCTTCAAATAGTACTTTTTCCCAGATAAAGTCTCTTCGCAATTAATCCCAAATTAATTATGCTTGAATCATACGTCATCGATGAATCTTCGGGAAGCGACCCAAGAGATCCTTGGATATGTTGGCAGTAAATCCGGTCGTCGGACTATCCGAACACGTACGTACTAAGTACTACGTTTTTACCAATTTACGAGACAAGGTTGGCTTCTAGCAAATCGCCATGCCTACCCAATTCTCCAGAAATATTCTTAATGGAATATACGATCTATATCAGGCGTAGTATACATAGTATTGCGTATTGCGATCCAATATCGGATGTCACATGCAAGGCCTGGGGCTGGAATAGTGTTTGCCTTGTACGAAGCATATATCGGATCACTAGCAACTAGTCTCTTCATATTATCCTGACGGTTGCAACCTTTTAGAGAACCAGTTTTGTATCCCTGCGTGACCATCATCTACATATGACTGAAGTGATACTTTGGACTTGACATCACATCCAATACACTACGATTCTCAAGAAGCCCAGAAGAGGCGTACACATAACCTATTAAAGTCCTGGACGACCAAAACCAAAGCGTATTGATTGTCGCAAGTACTAGCGATGCAAGTCTCAGGTTAAGACCAAATACACCTACCCTGATGCGAATTCCCATAGACACAGAGTCATACTACCAATGGGACTACGCGGGGTCTATCCAAAGCGAAGTTGTTTTCCGTACCATCGGTAAAACACAACCTCCTATCACACTTTAATTAGTATCCAATACTTAAATACATGAGAATTATGATGTTACGCTTCCAAAACATGCACAAGTGCAATACTAGTCTATTCCATACTATCGATGTCCAGTCTCGATAATACTACGACTAGGGATATTTAATGATTAAACCTTTATGGATTGATACTATCTCATATCATCTCAATCCGGAACTAATCATAAGGACTTTCATCATTCACACATTTAAGTAATCTAATTACGAAATGATAAAAGGCAATTTCCATTGCTACATAATTAATTTGTACAAAAACACAATGTCTTTTACAAATAGTGACGCTATGGGTCATAATTGTCCAACATATATATCTTTCCTTCTCATTTGGGGGCCTTGGCATGTTCCTAGATGTCAACCTGGTCATTGAAATCGAACGACCATCTGATCAGAGGAAATTTATGTTCGATTAAATTATCACGATTCATTTCATGTCCAACTTGAGGGGAACCAAAAAGGTCACACACAACAAAGTCGAAATCAATGGTTAACAGTGCAAATATAAAATAACAGCATATATGATTGCTGTAGGAATTGTTCATAAATTGTTCAATGTGTTTAATTATTGAACAAATCATTTATGAGATTCCATAGTGGCTTAGGGATTGGTGAATGACGATAGAGGCACTTTGGGAATTGGAATAAAAAAACAAATTACTATTCATATGAATAGTAAAAAAAATTTTGTTATTTGTTTTGAATTCCAATTCGGCCCAAACTCTTATTAGGGTTTTATAATCTCATTAAACCACAAAATTAAGATCCAATGGCTAAGATTAAATTATCTTTTATCCCACATCGGATTCTTAATTAATTTTGTTGTCTTTGGAGCACTATATAAACCCAAAGAATTCTTCATAAATTGTTTACACCAAACCTTTCATATCTTGGGTTTATATAAGTGAGCAACTCTAAAGTTTAAGAGTAAGCCACTGATTTTGAGGATCCTTAAGTCTAATTGACTAGAGGAACCTCGAGTTAAAAGTTTTGAGGTATTTTCCTAGGCTAGTACCAAGGGCAAAATACCCGTGCACTCAAGGCGTAGTCTTGCCATTTAGTTTTGGCTTTGGTGTGTGCATCTTTGGAGGCCACACACTTGGGTGGCTCTTTGGAACGTGGAAGAGCTTGCTGAGTTCGAGAAAAGATTGTAGATTGGAGGGATGACTGGAGGAGTCTTCGGTTCAAGTAAGTCTTTTTCTTTCTTTATTTTAATTAGAGTTCTTATGATAGTTAGCATGTTTAGGTTTATGTTCTTTGCATGTTTTATGAGTTTTATGCTTAGACTATATAGTAACATGCCTAGGCTTGTAGAATAATAAAAACAAATGGGTCTTGGGCAAATGGAAAGCTGGCAGGATAAATTCGGCATAATAATTTTGATTTTTCGTTGTGCACTCGCGGCCGCTTCATCCAACACTCAATACAACTCAAATTAAGGTCTGAAGTAATTGATAGTTTGTTTCTTTATTATTAACACACATATAGATTATCATTACAACTTATCCAACGACGACAATATTACAAGCAATACTGTAGCAGAAGATAAACTCGCAAAACAATACTAACCAGTCGCAACTTAATTCTACGATCCATATATAAGAAAAACAAGGCTGGACTTATATATAAATTGTTGAAATAAGTTTCTGGGCTTAATCATCCAAGAGATAAAAAGAATAACAATATATCAATTATATTAATCAAGTTAAGGTCCATACAAGAATCAAAATAACATAAATAAAAGAATAGCATAGGGGTTCATCCTTAGCTTTACTGCATGACATTAGTTCTCTATGGTGAAGGAAGAAACCTTGATAAACTGAAGAGACGACGTTATAGACTTCATGTTCTTCATCCTTGTCTCCACGTTGTTGAGTTCTTCTCCTTGGTTCTTCACTCTTTTCTGTGAATTTCTCTTCTTTTTCTTCTCCTCTCGGGTTAGGATTAAGCCGGGTTTATATAGGGAGGCTCTGGAACCCTTATGCGCATCAGAGACGACCAAAATAGGGTTTTCTGGATGTTCTGGGCACCGCAGCGCTGTGGGATGGGCGTCGCAGCACCGAACTCTCGGCATTTTGGCTTGGGCGTGTTTCCGCGTGAGGCACCGCGACTCTAGTGTGTTTTACTTCACTAGTTGCTGCCTCGCATCTTCGATACTCCCACGCGCGTCCGATGCGTTCATTAGGCTTCGAAACATGTCTTTTTGCTCCATTTTTCATCATCCATTGCTCATAATAACAAAGCACAAAATGAACTCTAATTAAGATTAAGAACATAGCAACTACACTGAGTTAGTGTGGATCAAAGTACACTTTCATGCACTTATCAAACACCGATGTCGTAAAACGAGCCAACCCCACCTTGGAGCGTGATTTGAAGACCAAGGGATGCCTTGGGTATTTTTGTACTAATTAGATTAGTATAGGAAAAATAAGAGCCCAGTCAATGCAAAATATTTTTTTATGTTATATGTATGTTTAATTCAAATTGTTTGAATAACATGTCATATAGCTTAGGGTGCCTACTCTTGTATTTCACATGCCTTAACATGCATTGGATGCATAATTATTATAGATATGAAATGTGATTTTATGTGATTTAAAATTATTAAATTAGAATATGATATGCATGGAAAAATAATTAATTGGATTAATTGATTTTATGGTTTAAAATTTGAATTCTAATATATTGGGCTTAATAAGTGCATAATAAATTCCATTGGTATATATGATGGAAACCTTGACATAAATTTCATAGCCAAATCCGAATGGGCAGTAATGTGGTCTGCACTCGGGATACAATTCCACGTACCATTGGATTTTATAACGTACTAAGATTAATTAAATAGTTTAATATAAATCTTGACCATTTTAGGATTCTAAATTTTTAAACTTATTGGTGTTCTAGTATTTTAAAATTAAAATATAATAGGTCACTAATACCACTCTAATTAAATTAGTTTAATTGAGTAATACAATTAGTAGAGACTAAAGGAAATTAGTGAAACAAATTTTAAGAGTTAAAGTTGGTTAGGTCACTAATGGTGTACTAGTGTAAATAAGAATTATGATTTAGCCGCCATAAATTATTTCACACTAGCTAAATTAAAATATTAGATATTTTATAATTAGAAACCTTAAACTCAAAATAGTGAGTGGGAGAGGGATATACGACAGTATATCCCGCGATCTCCGTTGTTAGTCCGAAAATGTGAGATTCAAAAGGCGTCACGAGAAGGCTTTGCTTTCGTCCCCTTATGGATAGTGTCCATTTTGGGTCAATATCAAGTTTGGATTCCAAGAGGATAAGGATTCTAGATGTATCTTGTGAACTGACCTACCCTACGGCGGCACTTTACTTGGTAAGTCCAAGGATCCCGAAACGATGGGTCACACTCACAAAGGAATGATTAACTGTTAATGAAATTCCTTGATCAAATCTAACGGTAGTTAGTTAATATATGAATAAGAGTTATTCTCGTATATATTAATCGACTGAGATTATCTCGATCTATCATGTAAGTATTTGACCTACCCTACGGCGGCACTTACTTATGGGATGATAGATTTATGTGGCATAGTAATTCTCTTAGATTTCTAATTCCTTATTCATGGTTCATGCATCATTTTAATTTTATGCCAAAATTGTTTGATAATTTTAATATGCGATGAATGTTAAATGCATATTTATTTCATTTTTTAGCCATGGTTTCTCAGATTATTTCAATACTCTCTAATGATAAATTAACAGGAGAAAACTATGTTAAGTGGAAAAGTAACATGAACGTTATCCTAGTCTGTGAAGACCTAAAGTTTGTCTTGACGGAGGAGTGTCCTCCCGAGCCGGCCAGAAATATTGGCCAAGCTATGCACGATGCCTACCAGGAATGGGTCACGGCAAATGAGAAGGCTCAATGCTACTTGCTAGCAGGGATGTTTGAGGTTCTTGCTGCAAAACATGAGCTTATGACTTCAACATCTCAGATGATAGAGTCATTGCAGGGCATGTTCGGGCAGCCTTCGGAGCATCGTCGCCATGAGGCCATGGTCTCAGCGATGACTGTTAGGATGAAGGAATGGACATCAATCCGAGAGCACATCTTAAGGATGATGACCTATCTCGACACTGCCGAGACTCATGAAGCTCATATTAGCGAGCATAACCAGGTGACCATGATAATGGAAACTCTTCCGAAGAGTTTCCTGTAGTTTAAAAGCAACTATGTTATGAACAAGTTGACTTTTACATTGACCCAGCTGCTTCATAAGCTCACCCACTGTGAGTCCATGCTTGTGGATCCTCATAAGCCTAGTGCTAAGGCAAATGTTATCGAGTCTTCAAAATCTGCAAAGATGAAGAAGAATAGCACTGGGAAGGCTAAGGGTACAACTACTTGATATACGTAAAGACCTTACTGAAAGTAACTTTACTATGAGAGTTAGGACAAGGGATTTTGTTTCAGTAAAATAGTGGGAGTTATCATTTTTCAATTTTTCAAATAAAGTTATTTGAATTTAAGCAAAGTGGTGTTTGTTCCGGTTTTGTCATGGAAATTTGATTTTTGTTTCAAAACTATTGCATGATGGTTATCATTTTATCTAATAATAATAGTTATTATTTCAAAAATGGATTACTAATATGCTAAGGAAACTAGGAGATAACTTGCATGTGTTAAGACCGTTAACAATAAGTCACTGCTCAATACT
Source organism: Zanthoxylum bungeanum (assembly GCA_019454045.1). NCBI lineage: Eukaryota > Viridiplantae > Streptophyta > Magnoliopsida > Sapindales > Rutaceae > Zanthoxylum > Zanthoxylum bungeanum. Next base: position 63,952 of record SKCR01031405.1, on the reverse strand, counting down.
GAAATGTTTAAGGTTGAGAAACCTCACGATGACACATATCTATGGCATCTTAGACTTGGTTATATCAGCCTTGACCAGATAGATATATTGATAAAGAACAGAGCCTTAAACCAGTTAAAGCTCGAAAATTTACCAGTCTGCGAATCCTGTTTAGAGGAAAAATAACCAAGAGACCTTTTAGTGGAAAAGGTATAAGAGCTAGTCAACCACTTGAGCTTATACATTCGGACATTTGCGGACCGATGAATGTAAGAGCCCGAGGTGGTTATGAATACTTTGTCATATTTATTGACGATTATTCAAGATATGGGTATGTTTACCTAATACATCACAAGTCATATACTTTTGAAAATTTCAAAGAGTATTGTGCTGAGGTTGAAAACCAATTAGGTAAAACAATCAAAACTCTACGATCAGATCGTGGAGGAGAATACCTTGACAGAGATTTCAAGGAGTTCTTGGATGAGCATGGGATAGTATCCCAGCTCACAGTGCCTGGAACACCATAGCAAAATGGTGTTGCAGAAAGGAGAAATCGGACCCTACTAGACATGATGAGATCTATGTTCAGTTATAGCTCACTACCTAGTTCGTTATGGGGATATGCGTTACAAACTGCAATGCATATCCTTAATGCAATTCCATCTAAGTCTGTTCCTAAGACTCCCTTAGAGTTGTGGAGTGGTCGTAAAACTAGTTTATGACATTTCCACATATGGGGGCGCCCAGCACATGTGCTGAAGAATAATACTATGATGTTGGAGCCATGTTCTCATGTGTGCCTATTTGTAGGCTATCCTAAGGAGACTAGGGGTAGATTCTTCTATAGCCCTGAAGATAACAAAGTGTTTGTATCGAAAAATGCTACGTTTCTAGAGGAGGACTATATGAGGGAGTTCAAACCTTGAAGTAAAGTGTTACTCGAGGAGTTACTTGCTGGTTCGACCAGTACACCATCGTCAATGACAATTGATAAATACATAGCACCTTCGACATCTGAGCGTCAGATACAAGCTCATCAGAATGATCTACCACCTAGACGTAGTAGGAGGGTTGTACGACAACCTGATCGCTATCTCGGAGTTGGAGAGGCACAATTTATCGCATCCAGCGATGGTATAGATGATACATTGACCTATTATAGTGCAATAGATGATTCTGATAAAGAAGAATGGCTCAAATCCATGAACCTAGAGATATATGTTGGACAATTATGTCCCATAGCGTCACTATTTGTACAGATCATGGTGTTGTTGTACAAATTAACTATGTGACAAAGGAGATTGCACTCTTATCATTTGTGATTAGATCACCTAGATATATAAATGATGAGAGGTCCTTGTGATTTGTTCCTGGACGGAGAATGATATGAGACAGTATCAGTCCATGAAGGATAAATCATTAAATATCCCTAGTCAGAGTATTATCGAGATTGGACATCGATAAATACGTAAAAGACTAGTATTACACTTGTGCGCGTTGTGAGGGCACAACGGCATAGTTCTCATATATTTGGGTATAGGATACTCATGCAAGTGTAATATGAGGTTGTGTTTTACCGATGGTACGGGAAACAGCTTCGCTCTGGATAAGACCCCCTCGGAATTCCATTGGTAGTATGATTATGTGTCTATGGAAGTCCGAAATCAGGGTAGGTGTATTTGGTCTTAACCTGAGACTTGTACCGCTAATACATACGACAATCAATATACTTTGGTTGAGGTCGTCCAAGGCTTTAACCGGTTCTGTGTACGCCGATTATAGGTATATCGAGAATCGTAGTGTGTTGGGTGTGATGTCAAGACGGAAGTGTCACTCCAGTCATATGGAGATGATGGTCACGTAGGATACGGGACTGGTTCTCTTAATACTGCGCAGCTATCGGGATATTATGACTAGGTCATGTATATCCGATTATAGAGACTAGTCGCCAGACATCCGACATGTGCTTCGTACGGGGCAGACACAATTCCAGCCACAGGCCTAGCACGTGATCATTCGATACTGGACAGAAATACGCAATACTACAGTATACTACGCTTGATACAAATCCTTTATTCCTGTAAGGATATTTCCGGAGAATTGGGTAGGCATGGCGCTTTGCTAGAAGCCAACCTTGTCTTGTAATTCGGTATAAACATAGTACGAGGTACTTACGTGTTCGGATAGTCCGACGACCGAATTTACTGCCAACATATTCGGGGATCTCATGGTCGCTTCCCAAAGATTCACCGATGACGTATAACTCGCACTCTAAATTAATCTGGGATTAATTAGAAGAGAGAGAAAGTTAATCTGGGATTAATTGCGGAGATATTTTATCTGGGATAAAATATCCATTAAAGAGAGATAACGATTAATTTGGAATTAATCGGTAAATTAATATATTCGATATATTAAACGAAATTGGATTTCGACGCATAATTAAAATTAGATTTTAATTCGGGCGAACGAATTAATTTAGAATTAATTCGTAAGCGACGTGAATAGTGATTTCGCTAGGCATAATCATTTAATTACGACGCAACGAAAAATTCGTTAATTTGGAATTAGGAACCGAGCCCGAGATTATTTGCGAGCGTATTTGCATTTCGAATTTGAGTGCGGCACGTCAAATCAAGCGTCAAATTTCTTGTCCCATCTAGCGTCACATCAAGCGTCAAATCATGTCACTTTGAGTGATGTGACAATTGATTGGATTGATTGATTGATGTGATTGATTGAGTTGATAGATGTGACTTGATGAGAGTTGATGGAAAGCTTTTGAAAGCTTGATTGACATTTATTATTATTATAATATTTGGTATATGTTAATTGATTTTGGAAATCAATAACCATTACAACATTTTCTCTCTTTCTTCTTCATCCCTCACTCACGCCATTTCTTGTTCTTGTGAGGCAGTAAACTGCCGAATAAAGGAAAGAAAATGGGAAGCAAGAGTTGGATTTTTGTGACAAAAATCGCAAGTGCTAGCACACTACGAGACATGCGAAGGTGATAGGGAAGCTCACCCATGAGCCGGGAATCAAACGACGAAGCTTGGAGCTTCAAATGTTGGATCAAAATCTGATTTTTTGGAGGCAGAAAATCTGCACAGTAGTGGCGTTTTTGGGGGGCAGAATTTCATTTTTGTTCTTCACCAAATCGTCTCAACCGATCGATGTGAGTATTCCGCAATTTCTTCGATATGTATTCGCACTTCATTCATGCTTATTATTGATCTTGGGACCTTAATAGAAACCAAAAATATAGTCTATGTACTCTAACTCAGTCTGGGAACTTGTAGACCAACCTGATATGGTGAAACCCATAGGTTGCAAGTGGATCTACAAGAGGAAGAGGGTAGCAGATGGGAAGGTACAGACCTTCAAGGCTAGGCTAGTGGCCAAGGGTTATACCCAGAAAGAGGGAGTTGACTATAGGAAACTTTCTCACCAGTAGCCATGCTAAAATCCATCGGCATTCTTTTGTCCATTTCCGTATATTATGACTATGAGATTTGGCAAATGGACGTCAAGACTGTATTCTTGAATGGAAATCTTGATGAGAGTATCTATATGGTACAACACGAAGGGTTCATAGCCCAAGGTCAAGAGAAAAAGGTTTGCAAGCTGCAAAGGTCCATTTATGGACTTAAGTAAGCATCTCGATCTTGGAATATTATATTTGATACCACGATCAAGTCTTATGACTTTGAGTAGAATGTTGATGAGCATTGTGTATACAAGCACATCATTGATGTGAAGGTGGTTTTTCTTGTTTTATACGTCAATGATATTTTACTCATTGGGAATAATGTAAAGATTTATCGGACGTGAAAACCTGGCTAGCTAACCAATTCCAAATGAAAGATTTGGGAGAGGCTAGTTATGTTCTTGGGATTCATATACTTCAGGATCATAAGAAACGACTGTTAGTTATGTCTCAAGCATCCTATATCGACAACATCCTTGTGCGATTTGGGATGCAGAATTCCAAGAAAGGCAATCTGCCTTATCGATATGGAATTCATTTTTCAAATGAACAGTCTCCTAAGACACCTCAAGATGTTGAGGAAATGAGACATATCCCATATGCCTCAGCAGTTGGTAGTCTCATGTATGCCATGCTATGTACGAGACCGGACATCTGTTTTACAGTAGGAGTAGTCAGTAGGTTTCAGTCTAACCCAGGATTGGATCATTGGATGGCTGTGAAACACATTCTCAAGTATCTTAAGGGAACGATAAATTATATGCTTGTATATTCTGGTGAGGATATGATTCTAAAGGGATATACAGACTCTGATTTTTAGACAGATGTCGATTCTAAGAAATCATCATCTGGATCAGTGTTTACTCTAGGTGGTGGGGATATAACATGGAGGAGTGTAAAACAATCTTGCATTGCTGACTCCACCATGGAGGCTGAGTATGTAGCAACTTGTGAAGCAGCTAAGGAAGCAGTCTGGCTCCGTAAATTCTTGGGAGATCTGGAAGTTGTTCCAGATATGGATAAATCACTCACACTTTATTGCGATAATAGTGGTACGGTGGCAAATTCAAAGAACCAATAAGCCACAAGAGGGAAAAGCATATATAGAGTAAATTCATAGGAACCTGGCAGATTCTTTTACAAAGACCTTATCTACTAAAGTTTTTGAAGGTCACCTAGATGGTCTATGATTACGTGACATGTCCCATTTTCTCTAGTGCAAGTGGGAGATTATTGGGATGTATGCTCAAGAGCTACATATATTGTAAACAGCTTTATATGTTTTGAAATAAAATGATGCATTATTCATTTATCAAAGTTTTTGTTTAAATTTCGCATATTATAAATTATTTTGAATACCCTAGATTACTTATGTGCCTTCAGACTTATTGTATGAGTGTCATACACAAGAGGATTTAAGTCTGAAGTTAGTAATCTTAAATAGTCAATAGAGAGCAAACAAAATAGGCACTTTGTTTGTGGTTTATCTATAGCTGCAGGATCGTCCATGTAGAGACATGAGAATGGTGACACCTTGTATGATGTGATCATATAGGACTGGACCCAGATGGAAATGACTTTCTTATAATATCTGTTAAACAAAGAAAGTCATTTCGATCTACTAGATGGTCATATATGGATTGATCTTAATCCTGAGTGTACTATGAACTCATGCATGGAAGGCTATGTCCTTTGATTTATAAAGGTGAGGTTGGTGTAGCTGTCCCGACCAATAGCTACGTACTTTGGGGGCATGGTCTGTTGTGTAGCCTGGAACATTTTACATAGATATGGAGTTCACTTATTCTTGCGAGAAGTATAGGAGTATCTTCCTTAAGGGTTGATTCAATATTTGAATGGTTAAAGCGCTCAAGTCTTTCAATTACGAATAAAAAGATTAAATTTATAATGGTTATGAATAAATCATTCATTAGAGAATCAATGGTACTTAAGGTATAAATAATTAGAGGCGTATAACAGACATCATGACCCGGCTCTAATTATGAGATACTCGTGAAGGGTCAATTCCTATGTAGTGACTATATCGATGTACACCAACTTGGTTCGGCTTAATATACCATCTGCGGCAACAAGAGTGTAACTTCGGGTTTTTAGTGGAATAACTAGGAGTTAATAATTCAGAATATTTAATTAAGAACTTAATTGATATTTTGAGATTATTGGAGCTCGGAACCGTAGGTACATTTGGTTCCCATGCTAGCTCGATATACTATAGCAGATTTAGTATAATTGGATAGTCCAATTATATACTCACATATGTATAAATATTATTAATATGATTAATAATATTATTATGTCACACTTGGAACTTTATGTTAAAGTTTAACATATGGTCTTATTAATAATTATTTGATAATTATTAATAAAAAAATTATTAAATTATATTAGATATAAGATTTAATAAATAAGGATATTATTTTGAGATTCCAAAAATGGTTTTTGGAAAGCCTACTGATAGCTTTGGAAGTTATCAATTTGAAAAGGCAATTATATCTTTAATTTTAAAATTTAATTTTGTCATGATGATGACATTCAATTCTTGATTTATGTTCCAAAAATTAAAGAGGCAAAAATATCCCTTGGCCGATTTTTACATGGAGGAATAGAAAGGGTTTGTTTTGTTTTTGAAACAAAATAACCTAAGTATAAAAAGAAAAATTATTTTTCTTTTTGGTAATATCTCATTCTAACCCTAGCCTCCATCTTCTTCTTCTTCATTCTCTCTCAAGTGTTGATAAAATAAAAAAAAAAAAAACAAGAAGAAAATCAATAAAAAATAATACAAGTGTGATTCTATCTTTAAAACGTTTAGGGATTTAATATTGTGAGTCTAGCCCACACTAGTTTCCGTTGGTAATGAGACATAGCTCGGAAGACTTTGTTGTGTCGAAAAAATAATCATATTCATCATTTTCTTGTTTGGTACTCGGCAGTGAGGCTTATTTTGCTCAATGTCGCCCTTTATTTGGTGAAACGGAACTCGGTTGGGTTTCGTTTTAATCCAGAATTTTTGGGGAACATATAGGGATGTTTTGGGGTTGTGTTCGGGCTGTTTTCAAGTGAAAAATCAGAACTGAAACACATCCAATGTCCACGCATTTCAGGGGCTATTTCGATAGTGCACTGGGCGTGAATTGGGTCCAAAACAGTCCAGTTTTTGTGCGGATATTCGGGGCAGTTCGGGGACTGTTCGGGGGCTTTTTTGGGGCTGGAATTTTGTCTATAACAGAAGCAAAATTTCAGTGGTGGTACTGGTTGCATTCGGCCACTCAAAGGGAAAGGCAAAAAAATTTTCAAGTCTGATCCGTGTGCCTAAGCCGTTTCCGCTGCACAAGAAATCGTTTCCTACAGTAAGTCTACATAATGAGTTTATATAGGCCAATATCTTCATTAGTGTGAGGCTAGAGTAAATGTCATGGGATCCACTTCTCGCTATGAAATTTTGATAGTCAAATTTATATTTTTCCGTTAAGGGAGATTACATAATTACGTAAAATAATGGGGGGGCACTAATAGATTTAAAATTTCATAATCAATTAGTATTTTTATATTGAAATGAAATATGTACTGCTAGTTTTTAAATGTTGTCTTGTAGATGGATGACACAAATCCATTAGCGCAACTTTTGGATAATGAGTCTTGAACTACTTAGAGTATGAGATGACTATTGGCCTTGACTTGGAATCAGAACGATTGAGGTATGCTACGCTCAATCCAATGTATGTTGAATTTATTTCTAATTTGCTTAGATTGTACGTAGATGTACCAAATGCTTGGAGCATTACAAGAGCACTCAAGGAGTTGTTCAAAGCAAATCAAGAATTTGACATATTTCATAGGTCTAAGGAATTTTTCCATGTTACGCTCAAGGATAAAGGAGTGGTTAGCGTTCATGTTGGAACATGATTGACCAGATCCAATATATGGAATGACAAGACATTTAGATAGATGATTGGCTAGGCCAATATCTGATCTTGCCTTCTTTACCCAGTACATATGTTGGCTTTGTGATGTATTCAATGCAAGCCATATATGAAGAGTTTCATAATTTATTATGCTAGGCATAACATGATTTGATGAAAGGGAATCTCACTTTGTACCTTCATGATGGAGCAAGCTCTTCAAAGATTTCTAGGAATTCTAAGAAGATTACAATGGGATATAAGAAGAAAGATTTCAAGAAACAAACTGCAAGACCGCTCGTAGCTCGTATGCATGTCTACAATGCAAGAAGTCTGGACACTGGTAGAAAGATTGTCTAGATCTGAAAGGAAAAGTAGGAACCTCATCTACGCTTATATTTTTCCTATTATTGACATCTTATTAACCTTAGATGTAAATAGTGGTTGAGTGTTGGACACCTATAGTCCTGCTCATATTTGCAACTCCATAAGATTTAATAAAATGCTAAACATATGAGAGATATAGCTTAGAGTTGTCAATGGCGAGACATTGGATGTCAGAGCGATAGGAACATATGTTCTAGATCTCCCTAATGAATGTAAATTAGATTTACATGACTGTTTTTAAAATTCCCTCTTTTATTAGATAAATAATATCTTAACTGATATTAGATAAAGAATAATATAAAATAAACATTAAAGATGGTGCTTTATGTTTATATGATCAAGATAATATTTTTTATCTAATGGTCACTATGTTTTGAATACATATAGAGATGACTTTAATGTAGTGGAAAATACAAGTAATAGATATGAATAAAATAATACTGAATTAAGGCATATGAAATCAGGACACATAGGTGTTATGTTGGACAGTTATGACCCATAGCGTCATTGTTTGTAAAAGACATTGTGTTTTTGTACAAAATTAACTATGTTGTAATGAAATTGCCTTTTACCGTTTTGTAATTTATTTACTTTGATAAATAAGTGGTAGAAGTCCTTATGATTAAATCCGGATTGAGATGATATGAGACAGTATCAATCCTTAAAGATTTAATCATTAAATATCCCTAGTCGTAGTATTATCGAGATTGGACATCGATAATGCGGAATAGACTAGTATTGCACTTGTGCGCGTTGTGAGGGCATAACAGCATAGTTCTCATATATTTAAGTATTGGATACTTATGCAAGTGCGATATTAGGTTGTGTTTTACCGATGGTACGGAAAATAGCTTCGCTCTTGATAGACCCCGCGGAATCCCATTGGTAGTATGTATATGTATCTATGGGAGTCCGCTTTAGGGTAGGTGTATTTGGTCTTAATCTGAGACTTGCATCGCTAGTACTTGCGACAATCGGTAAAATTTGGTTTTGGTCGTCCAGGGCTTTAACAGGTTCTGTGTACGCCTCTTCTGGGTTTATTGAGAATCGTAGTGTATTGGATGTGATGTCAAGACGGAAGTATCACTTCAGACATATGGAGATGATGATCACGCAGGGATTCAGAACTGGTTCTCTATTGTGTTGCAACCATCGGGATAATATGACAAGGTCATGATTATCCTATTCAAAGAGACTAGTTGCTTGTTATCCAATATGTGCTTCGTACGGGGCAGACACTATTCCAGATCCAGGCCTTGTACGTGACATCCGTTACTGGATCGCAATACACAATACTACGGTATACTACGCCTGACATAGATCGTATATTCCAGTAAGAATATTTCTGGAGAATTGGGTAGGCATGGCGCTTTGCTAGAAGCCAACCTTGTCTCATAAATCGGTAAAAATGTAGTACAAGGTACGTACGTGTTCGGATAGTCCGACGACCGTATTTACTGCCAACATATCCAGGGATCTCTTGGGTCGCTTCCCGAAGATTCATCGATGACGTATGATCCAAACTTAATTAATCTGGGATTAATTGCGGAGACACTTTATCTTGGATAAAGTACTATTTGAAGAGAGAGAAAGATTAATTTGGAATTAATCGACAAAATAATATATTCGATATATTAAACGAAATTGGATTTCGACGTGGAATTAAAATTAGATTTTAATTCGGGCAAACGAGTTAATTTAGAATTAATTCGTTAGCGACGTGAATAGAAATTTCACTAGGCATAATTATTACGTCGCGACGGAAGTTCGTTAATTCGGAATTAGCGAAACCGAGCCCGGAAGTGTTTGCGGGCCCACTCGCATTTTGAATTCGAGTGGAGCCCACAAGTCACATTGCGAGTCACATCACTTGTCATTCATTGTGATAGATGTCAAAGTCTTTTGTGAGTGACATGTTGTCACTATTCATGATGGAGTTAGGTGTGGCCATTTATTACAATTTTGGAGCCAAAATTGGCTTTGACTTTTGTAAACCATTTACCAAATATTTGGTAATTGTTTTTCTATTATTCATTTACGGTTTTAGAAGCCATATAGAAGAAGGAAAAACAGAACTGATTCTCTCCCAAAATATAGTGAAACCGTGAGCTCCATTGGAGGGGAAAATTGGATTTTTTTCTTTCATCTTTTGCTAGCACAACAATGATCAAACAAGGTGATATGGAAGCTTATCTTAGAGCATGGATTTCCATTAAAGCTTGGAGCTTCATCATCTTCTTCAACATACTACCTTGGCCGAATTTAAAGCTTGAAGGGAAGGAAGTTTTTGTTGAGCATCAAATCCAAACCGATCATTGTAAGTGTGTTTCCGCCACATTTCTTTATAGTATTCATTCAATTTTGTGGCTTAAATGATCTTGGAACATCAATAGAAACCAAATGTTAGACGTCTATAAAATTGGTAATGGATTGTTTGATTGAAAATCTTACCTTAGATCTTTATCCGATTTGTGAGTCATATTTCCTAGGGAAAATGACATAGGTCCTATTTCTTGGTGTTGGACACCGTGCTGAAAATTTATTGGAACAAATATGCATCTATATGTGTGGTCTATTAAATTATGTCGCTCTTGTTGTTTCTACATACTTTGTGACTTTCACGAATGATAAGTATAAATCGAAAACATTTGACAAGTTCAAAATATTCTGAAATGAAGTAATAAAAAAAACCATTAAATTCATCAAGTTCCTTTGATTAGATCAAAGTGGTGAATTTATGAGTAATAAATTCAGAAGTTATTTAAGGGAGAATGTAATTCTTGCCCAATATAGCCCACTAGGAACACCTCAACACAATGATGTGTCTGAGTGAAGAAATCATACTTTATTGGATATGGTGCGATCCATGATGAGCTATACAGATCTTTCTTATTACTTTTGAGGTTACGCTTTACTTACTGTTGCCCACATATTAATAGGGTTCCATTGAAAGATGTTTCTACGACCCCCTATCAGTTATGGTTCGGTAAAATCCAAGTCTTAGGTATTTAAAGATTTGGGGTTGTCATGCATACGTTAGAGTTGCACAGCGGGATAAACTAGAATTCAGAGGGTATAAATATAGGTTCGTTAGATATCATGATAATTCCATGAGATATCAATTCTACGATTTCGAGCAAAGAAATGTATTTGTTGTTCGTTTTGCCACTTTTCTTGAAAACAATGGATAAATGTCAACCATCAGTGGACCCTGGGGGATCCATGGATAAACTGCCACAGTCAGACAAAAATTCCTTTTCATGCCTTAATCACCAATGTCTGTCGAATGAGAAAGAACATAAGACTACTTGGTCCGCTACATGGAAGCCATCATGACCACTTGGGTGGTTGCGTCTGGCTTAAGACATTAAACTTAGCGCTAGCGGGGAGACATCCTTGCATCTGTATTTATTTTATTTATTTTGTTTTCTTTACTTTAGTTTTATTTTATTGTGTGCTAATTGCATGTTTATTATTTGCATGAGTATTCACGCAGGTGTTAGCTCAACCCACGCAGCCCGCAGAACTAAAGTCTCACCAGCATGAACCTGATCAACTCCATGTCTGGTAGTCTTGTTCCTCACTCCTTTTTTATTTATATTTATCTTACAATGAGGACAATGCAAGTTTTAAGTGTGGGGGTGTATGCATGTAGTGATAATACCTGTCATAAAAAAATTATTTATTTTTAGTCCTTAATAGTAAAACATGAGTCCAATGATGATTATTGTTTGCCTTAGGATAAAACCTTAGAAACGATAATTTATGTAATGTACATTTATCTGATGCCTTGAGTAGTTGATATAGGTTAGACTCGTAAGCACTTAACTATAGGTTTTTAGCAGTAAGAACCTAGGTAGTTGGCAAAGTGACTAGGTGAAGAAATTGCTTGTTGATGAATGACCATTTGCTTAGATGTCTATCCTGATTTGCTAGTGTTATGATGTATGATATAAATAAAATGAGAAAGTCTCGAAATAAATAAATTTAGCCATCTATAAATAATAAGCGTGAAGCTACCCATGGCCGAGTGTTAGGACCACCATGAGGAGAAATGCTACCTTAAAGGGTAGGTGTGTTGAATAAAAGAAGAAAGAAAATAGAAAAAGAAAGAAAAAAATAGATAAGAAAAGAAAACTCATACCATACTGAGCACATAAAGGTAATTACATAGCACATTTGAGATATCTCGGTTGGTTTGACCTATCAGATTCTAATTTATAAGCGAAATCATTGAGTTGGCTTACCTAAGAGTCAAGTTGTGAATAAACCTCTTCATACACATATTGTGAGTCTGGCTTAGATGATTTATTCAAAGACTTGGATTCGAGTTGCATTGAGTACTTTGAAGGTTCTATGATTTCATTGCTAGGCATTCTTTGAGGACAATAATATGTGTAACTATTGGGACTATTTCATTTTGTTTTGCATGATTGTATTTGTTTTGAATGACATTTGTGGGTGTCGTCGCTGTAAGCCCTCACGAGACTATAACTCGTCCACTAGGGTCGCCTAGGGATTTAAAGGCTTGTTGCATACGCTAAATGCAATCATGATCCCTACGAAAGTGGCTTAGATAGTTTTTATTATTTATTTATTTTTAATTTAGTTTAGTTCTTATTTTCTTTTGCGCTTGAATTGCTAGGGACTAGCAATAAGCTGGTTGGGGGTTGTGATAAGTGCATGAAAATGTACTTTGAACATCACTAATTCCGCTTGATTAACATCTATTTAATCTTAATTATAGTTTATTTTATGTTTTATTATTAGGAAGCATAGGAACATGAAGATTGGAGAAATTATACATGTTGGACAGTTATGACCAATAGCGTCACTATTTGTACAGATCATTGTGTTGTTGTACAAATTAACTATGTGACAAAGGAGATTGCTCTCTTATCATTTGTGATTAGATCACCAAGATGTATAAATGATAGGAGGTCTCTGTGATTTGTTCTTGGATTGAGAAGATATGAGACAGTATCAATCCACGAAGGATAAATCATTAAATATCCCTAGTCAGAGTATTATTGAGATTGGACATCGATAATGCGTAAAAGACTAGTATTACACTTGTGCGCGTTGTGAGGGCATAACGTCATAGTTCTCATATATTTGGGTATAGGATACTCATGCAAGTGTAATATGAGGTTGTGTTTTACCGATGGTACGGGAAACAGCTTCGCTCTGGATAGACCCCTCGAATTCCATTGGTAGTATGACTATGTGTCTATGGAAGTCTGAAATCAGGGTAGTGTATTTGGTCTTAACCTGAGACTTGCACCGCTAATACTTGCGACAATCAATATACTTTGGTTTTGGTCGTCCAGGGCTTTAACCGGTTTCTGTGTACGCCTCTTCTGGGTATATCGAGAATCGTAGTGTGTTGGGTGTGATGTCAAGACAGAAGTATCACTCCATTCATATGGAGATGATGGTCACGTAGGATACAGTACTAGTAATTTTATATACTGCAGTCATCGGGATAAAATGACAAGGTCATGTTTATCCGATTATAGAGACTAGTTACCAAACATCTGACATGTGCTTCGTACGGGGTAGACACAATTCCAGCCCCAGGCCTAACACGTGATCATTCGATACTGGATCGAAATACGCAATACTACGTATACTACGTCTGATACAGATCGCTTATTCCTGTAAGCATGTTTCTGGAGAATTGGGTAGGCATGGCGTTTTGCTAGAAGCCAACGTTGTCTTGTAAATCGGTACAAACGTAGTACGAGGGACTTACGTGTTCGGATAGTCCGACGACCGAATTTACTGCCAACATATCTGGGGATCTCATGGGTCGCTTCCCGAAGATTCACCGATGACGTATGACTCGCACTTTTATTAATCTGGGATTAATTAATGATGAGAGAGAAAATTAATCTGGGATTAATTACGGAGATATTTTATCTGGGATAAAATATCAATTAAAGAGAGATAACGATTAATTTGGAATTAATCGATAAAATAATATATTCGATATATTATACGAAATTGGATTTCGACGCGGAATTAAAATTAGATTTTAATTCGGGCGAACGAGTTAATTTAGAATTAATTCGTTAGCGACGTGAATAGTGATTTCACTAGGCATAATCATTCAAAGTTACTTTATTTGATAAAATAACATATTAGCCCTAAGCCCAGAGTTAAGCAAATAGTAGAACATGATATTTGGAATATTCATGTAATGATAACTTTAGTGCTTAATCCATTAAGCTTGCCAAGTAGATTCCTTAATTTCTTTGTCAGAACTAAGGGTTAGATTCTTAAAGTATGATAATGAAATTGAAGGATATTCATAGATCTATTCTTAGATCTTAGAAGTACTAAATTGCAATAGTAAACTCTTGGAGGGTTAATGACTATTCTCAATGAGATAAAGTCAAACTTTGCAATAAGGCAAGAAGCGCAAGGCGCACTTTACTTCGATATTCTAGAAGACCAAGGCTTGGCCAAAGGCTTCTGGAGTGTGGAAAAGGGCAAAGGCAAAATCATTATAATCTTCTGGGAAGACAAATGACATATCCCAAAATGTCTGCCTAAATTGTGGCAAACAGGATCGCGGAAGCGTGACTGCCGTTTGGACAAAGCAAACATGAAGGAACCGAAGATGGGGCAAGGCTCTGACTTCAAATATGTTTGTCATAATTATGTTCATAACTAGTATTAAAAGTTGGATTTTAAAAACTTAGTGTGTTACATAAATATGTACTGATGTTCAGAATCTGCTATGAGCAGGATACTGACTTCAATGGAGATTTATCTGTAAATCGAAAACGGGACGAAAGTCGTTATTTTGACCGTAGATACCTGAATTTAGGGACTACCCTTCGGGTATGTACCTAAATTTGGAAAATGTTATAATGTAACTAGTTTGACTAGAAACATTATCTCTATATCAGTGTATAATCTGTTGCGGATTTACCTTTATATTCTAGAACACTAAAGTGTTTTATTTTATAAAGATGATATTGAGATAAACACATTAGATGTGAATAACAGCATTTATATTTTCAATATAAATAAATCTCAAACATAAGACATGACAAACAAATTGCTCAAACTGATTGGATCAGAAGAAACTTAAAAGTGGCATTGTTGTCTGGGACACAATTAAACAATACTCGTATATCCACACTTTCGAAGAGTGGGTACTCGGGCATATTTGATTCCAATCAAATAAAGTCTACGAATCTAGTTTATTGGTCAAAGTGCCTAAAACACTATTTACTTGGTAAAAGTGCAAATGCCACCAATCTGTTAGCCCTCGTTCATAGTGAAGCAAGTGGGCCCATATCTAGCTAGGCTAGAGGTGGATATGAATATTTCGTGACCTTTACGGATGTGGCATCGCGTTATGGTTATGTGTTTCCTTTGAAACACAAATCGGAAACTTTTAAAGTTTCGACACGAAATAGACAAACAGATCAGCTAAAGTATTAAATCGTCACGGTTAGACCATGATGAAAATACTTAAGCAATAAGTTTCTAAAATACTTGAAAGAGTATAGTATTCTTTCAATGAGGACTCCTCCCGGAACACGTCAATTTGACGGTGTGTCCGAACTGAGTAACCGAATTTTGTTGGACATGATAAGGTTAATCATAAGTCACTCTGAGCTATCATTTCCTTCAACGGATAAGCATTAACAGTGCAGAACTTATTTAGAATAAGGTTCCATAATAATCTGTTTGACAGATTTCATATTAGATATGAACAGGAAAGAAACCGGGTTTCTCATTCCTGAATATTTGGGTATGCTGGGCATATGTTTGGATGATACCAAACTAAAACCTAAATTGGCTAAGTGCCAATTGTAGGTTATCCTAGGGATACCTAAGTATATTACTTATACATCTCACAAGAGAACAATTTAATTTTTGCTCACCATGCGGTTTTCCTAAGAGGAATGCCTATATGTAGTGGTAAGTGTGAGGATAGTGAAACTCGATGAAAATCAGAGTAATACTATTCCTGGCACCGATTCCTTAATGGAACACAAGTAGTTCATCAAGGATGAAACTATACCAATAATCTTCGAATACACAAGAACCACGTATGTCGGAGAGAGTCAGAAGACAACCTGGGGTATGGGTTTCTGATCTCACCTCGAAAAGATGTCAATCTTATTTAGGTATACCAATTGACTACGTATGAGGAAGTGATACAAGGTATCGACTCCCAATTATGACAAAGTGTCATGATGTCCGAAATAGATCCATGTAAACCAACTATGTTTGGACACTAGTTGTTGTACCGCAAGGCATTATGCCTACTAGTACTATATAAGTCTTCAAGGAAGACATACATGGATGGCAACATACCAACGTATTAAGCTAGGCTTATAGGGAAAAGGTATCGTTATCAACATTGTGTCGATTACGACGAAACCTTTTAACTGTTGCCATGGTAAATCCATTTGGATAATGCTTGCTGATGATGCATGTTTCATTTATGAAATATGACAGCTGAACGGGAAAATCGCTTTCCTGAAAAGGAAACCTTTTGGAGGATGTTTACAACATCCTATCGATTTTGTCGTAACAAAACTAGCAAACAAGGTTTGCAGGTTATTCGATCCATGTTTGGATTGAAGCAAGCATTGAGATCTTGGAATTATCGTTTTGATGTAATCATAATGATTTATGATTTAATTCAAAACGATATGATTCTTGTGTATATAAGGAGGTTAGTGGGAGGGCACTGACAGTGGCTGTCCTATAAATAATGATAATATGTCATCTCTTAGAAATGATATTCCCATAAAATAATCGGTGAAAGCTTGGCTTTCATGAAAACTTTCCGAGAACTCATACATTGAAAAATGTATGTGACCTGGTGTCTCATACGCTTTGAGCATATGGAGTCACAAACAGGCCAATCCAAGTGATAGTCACTGGATTGATATTAAGAACATCCATTAGTTTCTGAGAGAACTAATGATGTTGTCTTATACTATGGAGATGGAAAACTTGAAGTGATTGGGATCACTACTGCAAGTTTCCTAAACCGATAAAAACGACTATAAGTCACAAACGGTACTATACAGTTTGAATAACGGAACAGTGAGCTGGAAATCTTCCAAGCAAGATATTGTTACTGAATAAACAACAAATGCGGGTTATTGCTGCAGCTGAGGCAGCAATAGAAGCCTTCTGGGTCGATACTAAATCTAACTAGATTAGATATAGTTCTTTTAGTAGCTGAGCTAGGCTACAGCGGAGGCTAAAGAATTAATGGTCTCATCAACGATCCAGATACATACTTCGATATTCATCTGATTCGTTCGGATCATACATCGTGGCGATGTGATGATCGTATAAATCGCATCAGATGATAATCATGCAAATCCGCTGACGAAAGCTTTTCTCAGCAGTTTGAGCCAACCGTACATAGTTCGGGTGTCGGACACTCGAGTGACTGGCTATAGGCCAAGTGGGAGATTGTTGGACAGTTATGACCCATAGAGTCACTATTTGTACAGATCATGGTGTTGTTATACAAATTAACTATGTGACAAAGGAGATTGCTCTCTTATCATTTGTGATTAGATCACCAAGATGTATAAATGATAGGAGGTCCCTGTGATTTGTTCCTGGATTGAGAAGATATGAGACAGTATCAATCCACGAAGGATAAATCATTAAATATCCATAGTCAGAGTATTATCGAGATTGGACATCGATAATGCGTAAAAGACTAGTATTACACTTGTGCGCGTTGTGAGGGCATAACGGCATAGTTCTCATATATTTGGGTATAGGATACTCATGCAAGTGTAATAGGAGGTTGTGTTTTACCGATGGTACGGGAAACAGCTTCGCTCTGGATAGACCCCCTCGGAATTCCATTGGTTGTATGACTATGGGTCTATGGAAGTCTGAAATCAGGGTAGGTGTATTTAGTCTTAACCTGAGACTTGCACCGCTAATACTTGCGACAATCAATATACTTTGGTTTTGGTAGTCCAGGGCTTTAACCGATTTCTGTTTACCCCTCTTCTGGGTATATCGAGAATCGTAGTGTGTTGGGTGTGATGTCAAGACGGAAGTATCACTCCAGTCATATGGAGATGATGGTCACGTAGGATACGGTACTAGTACTCTTATGTACTGCAGTCATCGGGATAAAATGACAAGGTCATGTTTATCCGATTATAGAGACTAGTTACCAGACATCCGACATGTGATTCGTACGGGGCAGACACAATTCCAGCCCCAGGCCTAGCACGTGATCATCCGATACTGGATCGAAATACGCAATACTACGTATACTACGCCCGATATAGATCGCTTATTCCTGTAAGCATGTTTCTGGAGAATTGGCTAAGCATGGCGCTTTGCTAGAAGCCAACCTTGTCTTGTAAATCGGTACAAACGTAGTACGAGGTACTTACGTGTTCGGATAGTCCGACGTCCGAATTTACTGCCAACATATTCGGGGATCTCATGGGTCGCTTCCCGAAGATTCACCGATGACGTATGACTCGTACTTTTATTAATCTAGGATTAATTAATGATGAGAGAGAAAATTAATCTGGGATTAATTACGGAGATATTTTATCTGGGATAAAATATCAATTAAAGAGAGATAACGATTAATTTGGAATTAATCGATAAAATA
The DNA here is from genome assembly GCA_019454045.1 of Zanthoxylum bungeanum. Classification (NCBI taxonomy): domain Eukaryota; kingdom Viridiplantae; phylum Streptophyta; class Magnoliopsida; order Sapindales; family Rutaceae; genus Zanthoxylum; species Zanthoxylum bungeanum. Next base: position 45,528 of record SKCR01031405.1, on the reverse strand, counting down.
ATATATTCGATATATTATACGAAATTGGATTTCGACGCGGAATTAAAATTAGATTTAAATTCGGGCGAACGAGTTAATTTAGAATTAATTCGTTAGCGACGTGAATAGTGATTTCGCTAGGCATAATCATTTAATTGCGTCGCAACGGAAAATTCGTTAATTTGGAATTAGCAAACCCGAGCCCAGGATTGTTTGCGAGCGCATTCGCATTTTGAATTCAAGTGCGGCACGCAAGTCAAATCAAGCGTCAAATCGCTAGTCGCATCTAGCGTCACATCATTCGTCAATCAAGTGATAGATGTCTTTCACTTTGAGTGATTGACACCAGTCACTATTCCTGAGTGATGTGAGTTGATGGAAAGCTTTTTGAAAGCTTGAATGACATTTATTGTTATTTTAATTATTTGTATATGTTTTATTTTGATTTTTGAAATCAAAGAAAGTGTATTAGATACACTTAACACATTACAACACATCATCCATCTCTCTCTCCTTGGTTCACGAATTTGGAGCCAAAATTCTTCTTCTTCTCTCTCGACCAACAGGCCATTTTTCTTCTCAAAAACTCACTGGTTTGACCGTGAAAATGGAGGAAAAAAGGAAGCAAAGTGTGATGTTTTTGTGGCAAAAACATCAAGAGCTAGCACTCAAAGAGACATGCGAAGGAGATAGGGAAACCACCAATGAGCATGGAACCAAAGCTTGGAGCTTGGAGGAAGACACAAAGCCGAAAATGGAGGACCTCCACACAGCTCACTGCCGAGCTTGACAAAGGGCAGAAAATGAATTTTTTGTTGTCCACCGCATCGTCTCAACCGATCATTGTGAGTATTCCGCAACTCCTTGAATGTATTCACTTTGTATTTTCATTGCTTGAAATGATCTTGGGATGCTTAGAGAATTCCAACAATATATGTTTTGGGACCTAACAGAAGCATCGGAAGCACGCGGGAATAGCGGAAATGAAGAAAACACAAGTCCATAAAAGCAACTGGCGTCGTAACACCCATCTTTTGGCGTCGCGACGCCGCCTCAGCAAAGTTAAATAGTGGATGCCCGCAAGTTTGGCACCGCGGTGCCACTTGCCAGTGCCACGGAGTCCCGAAAGACCCCAGAAACTTAATTTAGACATGTTTGATGCACACAAGGACTCTGGGAATTCCCTATATAAACCCAAGTTTATCCAAAACCCTAAAAAAGTAGAAAACAAAGAGAAAACACAAAACAAGGAGTTGAAGTCACATATTTGAGAGAGAAGAACAAGGAAGCTTCATGTCAGACAAGATGCTGCTCCGATCTATCAAGGCAATGTCTCTCTTCTATATGGAGAACTAATCTCTTAGGCAAAGCTAATGATGAACTACTTGTAATTAAGTTCTTATGTTCATGTTTTTTATTCCTGAATACTCTTCAATGTTTAATACAATTGATGTTTGTTATACTTTATTATCTTTTGATTTATAATCCAGAAATTGTGTTTTATCAACTTGCATATAGGAATAGTCATGCTTCTTCTATGTGTAATTGGGGAACCCAGTTGTGACTGGTAATGTTGTTTTATGAGTTGATCTTATGTTGTAGTATTTCCTGAGGGTATATTGTCGACGTTAGATAGGTCATAACAATAACATTGTGTGTTGTTAACATAGAGAAAGCAATTCATCGATTGCCTTAGAATTTAATATGTTTTGAATTGAATTATCTTCCGATTGTTAGTTTGGGATGTGAAACCTTCAATTGAGTAATAAAAGGAATCAATTATTGAATATAGGGATTTGTTACAAGAAGGATTCCCGACGCTTTTCTGTTTTTCTCTACTGATAACTCTTACGTATTTTTCATCGTTTTTATTTCACATTACAAATTAACTATTTTCTTTAATCAAGTTATTGCTAACATTTTCTTTAAGTGAATTAGTTCCTTGTAACCATCTCTCTAAAGAATCAACACCTCAACTATACTACGATAACCGCAAGTACTTTTTGGATGTAATCAAATTTTGGCGTCGTTGTCGGGGAGACGGTTTACAAGCAAAAGGAGCAGGTTTGCTTAGTCAACAACAAAGCAGTAACTTTTTTCCATTTTACTTTTTAGTTATTATTTATTTATTTTATTTCAGTTTTAGTTTTAGTTTAGATTTTAATTTTTAGTTTATTCTTTTATTTTTGTTTCTTGTTTTACTTGTGTTTAATTGCATGCCTAGACGTAGGGATCGGTTTGGTAGAATTGTTAGGACTAAATAAGACGATTCAGATTTAGAAAGTCTGTTTGACAATATTTTTGCCACACCATCTACATCTAGCACACATACCATAAATGATTACAAGAGATCGCCCATTAGGACTCTTGAAGAGTACATTCATCCCACTTGCATAGCTACACCATCATGCATAATGTTTCCTCCTAATGCACCACATGTAGACTTTAAACTGGGAATGATACAGTATCTCTCAACCTTTCATGGTTTGGAGAATGAGAACTCTTATGTGCTCATTAGAGAATTTGAAGAGGTTGTAGCAATCTTCCATGATCGATTTGGGACTACATACACAATTAGACTTAAGTTCTTCCCTTTTGCCTTTAAGGATAGAGCTAAAAGCTGGTTGTATTCGTTGAGACCTCGTTCAATAGGATCATGGGGTAGATGACACATGCATTCTTTAATAAATACTTCCCACACCATAAGACTAATGCCCTAAAAAGACATATCTCTACCTTCTCTCAAAAAGATAGTGAAACCCTTTATCAAACTTGGGAGAGGTTTAAGGAGATGTTAGCTAGTTGTCTTCACCATGGGTATGAGAGTTGGCATTTAGTAAGTTATTTTTATGACGGTCTAACCCCTAGAGAGCGCCAATTCGTTGAGACAATGTGCATTGGTGAGCTTATCTGAAAGGACCCTGATGAGGCATTAGAGTACTTAAATTACCTAGCCGAGAAATCTCACACTCAGACTGGACCCAATGCCATAGATAACACTGATAGGACATGTCCCACTCCTTCTAGCGAAGGCATACGCCACTTTAGGGAAGATGATGGTCTTAGAACACAGGTTGAGCTATTAACTAGAGAGATTGCTTTAAAAGCCAAAGATAGCAAAACTATACATGCGGTAGCCCAGTTAGAACCCCAAGAGGTATGTTTTATGTGTAAGGGGATTGACCATCCGACCCAAGAGTTTCCTTTCTATGGTGAGATGAGGGAAACATATGAGGAACATTGCAATTCCTTAGGGATGTACGAGAAGCCTTATACACCTAATTCAAACACATTTAATCCTGGTTGGCGGAACCACCCAATCTTTAGTTGGAAACATGAGTCTCAACGGCCCACTCAAACATCACAACCTAGAAGTTACAGTGCCCCACAGTATCACACACCTGCCATTCCTAGAAATTCTTTAGAGGACATTGTGCACGTATTTATAGAGGCCCAGAATTAAACTAATCAAAGATTTGAGTCATTGATAGCCCAGGTAGTTGAAGACAATAATGAGATTAAGAATCAAGTTTCTAAGTTGACTAATATCCTGAGTGTGCAAGAACAATGAAAGTTTCCATCTCAAGATCAACCAAATCCTCAAGGGCAACACATGGTACAAGCTGATCATGATGCATCCAATGTAAAAAGTGTTAATGAAATAATCACTAGGAGTGGTAAAGAGGTTGGCATGCAGGACACCTCCAATATTATAGGTGCCACCAAAGATAGTAGTACAAACATTCCTCAGAAATAACAAGAGACACAGAGCCCAGTTAGAGTACCCTTTCCTCAAGCTCTTAGGCTTACTGCGAGAGCTATAGACGGTAATGGTGAGATCCTAGAACATTTAAAGTAAGTAAAGATTAACCTACCTTTGTTACATGTGATCAAACAGGTTCCCACATATGCGAAGGTTTTGAAGGATCTATGCACCATGAAAAGAAAGCATCATGTGAATAAGACTGCATCTTTAACAGAATAAGCAAGTGCGATAATTGACCAGAGGGGCCCACCAAAATACAAAGACCCGGGATGCCCCACTATTGCTTGCCACATTGGCACATATGAGTTCGGTCAGGCTTTATTAGATTTAGGTGCTAATGTTAATTGTTAGGGTTGGTGCTTGGTGTGCCAATCCGGATCGTATTTATGTCCGATTCATAAATACGAACAATTCCTTTTTTCCATAATATTACTTATTTAATGGTAGCACCTATTGTCTTTTATACACATATTCGATCTAATTGCGATTAGATATCTAATTATGATTAGATTGAAACTAAATCTGATTTAGTGATACACGTATATTAGACAAAGACCCTAGGATTTACAATGTAGTGCGCAGTTACAACGTAGTTTGTAATTGACATTGGAAAGCGTCACTATAAGTTGTATGTTCATAAATAAAGTTCCTGGTCAAGATTTATTAACACGAGTCGGTTAGTAAAATTCGCTGAGACCAGTATATATCGTATATCGTGACTTGGTCCGATGGTTTATCTCAATGAACCATGGGTTTCGGGAGACTCATATAGACATGTAGATGTTTATTTGATAAACACTGAACGACATACTGAAGATTTCCTAATAGATGGTACACCGCCGTCAATAGAAATCTTCTCGAGTTGAGCGAGCATAGTGGTCCTTCGACTTGAGATACCACTGTGGATATATGAGTTATCCTCCACACTTTGATGGCAGTCACGTCACCGATCTATTTAGATCAGACCTCCGCTTGTTCGTTGGGTGTGGACTGATGCTCATGATATCCTGTGCGTATCAAGATAGAATATGTCAGTCCTATGTACAGGGCATAGGCATCCTACACGTGTTTTCGATCTAGTAAATCCATGATCATGGTATAACTTCGGAAGCAAGTTCCGAGTGTTATTTAGAGATCGAAAATTTGAAAGTCGACTATATTATACCATAAGGATTTGACGTTCGTATCTATATCCCAGGTATAATATGGATAGCCTGTGACGGAGGGATTATACGTATGCAATGACCTCAACTTGCATAGTTTAGCGAGATTATCTGTGGTCGTCATAATTCATGATATGGTGAATTATGGACACGAAATTGGATTTTGTGACGGATAAACCTAAACTTAGAGAGTCCTACAATATGAAGTGTACTCGTTGAGCACTTGGACAACGCGTTATGAATAATACAGATTATTCATAATACTTCATCAAATTAAATGAGTTAATTCGAATCGTTTAATCGGTTAAACGAAAATACATGCATATGGGCATTTTTGGTCAATCGTATTTATTGTGTATTTATATTTGATACATAATTTGATTAGATACGCATTAATTAATTGTCAAATGCGATTTTGACACATGCCATTAATATATGTATTTGTTATTTAATGTAAATAAAATACATATATAATAATAATTATATTAATTATTTATTTAGATATTTAAATAATTAAATGATATCTATATTTCATAATTGTTATGTTATATAGCTAATTATTATTGATACATGTGGCATGTTTTAATTAAACTTTAGGTGTGCAAATATGATTTGCTAACATAAAGTTTAATCTTAATTTAATGAAATTAAATTCCCAAAATGACTAAAATACCCCCTCCAAAGTCGATTAGCCTTCCTTTTAAGTTGAAAATTTTTGTTTTCTTAATAATCATCCTCCATGGCCGAATTTAGTCTTCTAAAATACCTCTCAAATATTTCTTGATGATTCAATATGGAGAATGGAGAAAATCAAGAAAAAAAAAAGCTAAGGAATTAGAGGATTAAAGGTAATTCTACAATTCCCTAAGCTTAGAAATTATGTTTCTTGTTTCTTGATGATCTAGTGAGATCCTAGGGTTTATTCTTTTCCATAAATTTGGGGCTTTTTGGTTTGGAGGATGAATTGGAAGGCTTTGTGCATGTGTGAAGTTATTTTGAATAATATTATTGTAATATTGATTCAATTTTTTCATTTGATGATAATTTTCCATTCTAGAGTGTTATTACCACTCTTGTAATGCCTAGAATTATTCTTGGGCACTTCATTGGTGGTGACATGAATTGGTGTTTTGATTAATATGATTAATGCTGAAAAAATTGGATTAAAGCATGAAAAATTGATTATTTTTGTTGAAAAATCAGATCTGGAAAAACTGGGTTGATTGTGATGAAAATGATGTCATTTGAATGTATTGGATGTATTTTGGGTGTTGGAACAATTGTCGGAAATTATTTCGGAGTTGAAATAAGCGAAAACGGTGAAAAACGGCGTTATCGGGTGACTTTTAAGCCAATCGGGTGACGGCTATCCAAACAGTGAATTGATCACTGTTCAAGCAGCCCATAAACTGCCCTAACACTATTGGGGCTGACCTGGGCAGCCCTCATGTGCATTGGGTAGTCGGTTCGGTCAAAAACGTGTTTTATGCCATTTTGCGGAAAAATATTTTCGTAAAAGTTTCGTGATATTTCTTAACTTTTTATGTCGTTATTTGATATCGAATAAATATGTTCAGGTGAAATTTGAGTGAATTATTCATGTTGGATATTGAATAATTTATTCAATAATTTAAAAAAATTAAAATTATGATTTCGCCCGAACAGAGCTTTTGCCGCGCCCGCGCCCAAAACCCCAACATTAATCTCATGTCATACTCTATCCATATGCAACTATGACTTGGAGAGATTAAACCTACATCAGTGGTTTTACAGTTAGCTGAACGCTCTATCAGAACACCGCGGGGATTAGTTGAGGATGTTTTACTACAAATTGATAAATTCCACTACCTTGTTGATTTCCTGATTTTAGACACTCAATCTCTGGTTGACACTGAGTCAAAAATTCCACTTATCTTAGGTTGGAGATAAGGCTGCCTCGGAAAGTATGCCTATCAAGAACAAGGTATGAAGAGCACCCGCACTTTCAGTGGCACCTAGCAGGAAGATAGAAAGAACTGGTGTGGAGGTCTATGAGAGGCATATAATGCCCGAAGAAATCGATGGTAACATAGCTGAGACACCACCAAGGGCACATCCACTAAATCCTAGCACAAGACACTTGTTGCAGCCATTCCTTCCATGTATCATAAGATATAGTATTCTTCACCATAGCACGGGCTAAATGATGTCTTGTTCCGTAAGAGGTAAAAATTGATGACGGCTGAGGATTGATGAGCCTTAACTTCCCTTGCAGCCACACCTAAAAAATTGTGTGTTAGCTCGCTGGGTCGAAATCCCGAATGGGCAGCCGATGCAAAAATATAGCAGCCCACTAGGTTGAAAATCCACAAGGACAGCCTAGGTAAAATTTAGGGCATACCTGCAAGAGTAAAGGACTTTCTAAGAATCAATGGGTGGAATTGCTTTTGATTTCATCCAAACCATGAAACTCTTCAGCCAAGATGACATGGGTAGGGTCGTAGGCATACGGATACCATGGATAATATGGAGCAGCCAGTAATCGCCTCTCCTACCATCCTTACCCACCAAGAGATATGAAGCCAAAATACAAAACATGGCCACACTCTTCCAGGAATGGGATCCTACCTCCATGTTAGAAGTAACATCTAGTAGTGCTTTCAGTTTAATGGACATGGGGCAAGGTATCACTTCTCCATCTCAGTAGGGTTAAAAAGAAAATCTTCAGAGGCCTCCAATGGGTAATGACTTTTGAAAAATGCTACAACCAAAGGGGTAAAATGAGAGAATCGCAAACCCATAATAGCATCAAACTCTTCAGGCAAAGGGACATAACTCGTGGCCATGGAACGGAAGATGTGATTTTTAGTGTCCCAAAAAGATGAAGTCGCCTTCATAAACTCGTAGTCTATCTTGATTTGATGAAGGTAATGTAGTGTAGAGAGCTAGGCCAAATCTGGGGCGGCCAATCAGTAATCCCGCGGATCAGTGTTATAATGGGGTCTTATAGGACACGAGTCATAGGGACAGAGAGATGAGTTAATAATAACCGGATGTTCAATATGTCCGACCGGATATATGCAATGTCTGGCCGGATGTGTTTCAATATTGGATGTTACCAGTACCCGGGTGATCTGAATAGTGACGTCAGGAGCCTTTGGAATAAAGAAAGGAAAAATAGAGGAGATTTTGTAGTAAATACAGTGAAGGTCGAAGCCTATAAATACAATTTTGAAGAAAAATGGATTAGATTCCTAACTTTGGGAGAAACCCTACTTCCATTGGGATGTCGTGGGAAATCCGGCCAGACTTTCACTTAATAGTCGGCCGGACATCAAAGAAAAATCTGGCCAGCTCAACCTATGTACGGCTGACGTAAGCCAAAGACTTGTAGTTGATTTTTTACTCAGATGATGCATTGTAAAAATGATGATGAATACAAGAATGAATGAAATGGTAATTTCATTACATAATAAAGCACATACAAAATGAGCTTTTACAACAAAACGAAACAAACAAAAGAAATAACGGATCCACTATTCTGAAGATTCCCCATCACCGGCTCTTTTCTCTTTAGACTCTTCATCCTCAGGGGCAGGCTCAGACTCCTACCACATGTCTGGAGAATGCAACCCATTAGTACGAACCTCCCATCTTGTAGAGGCGGTCTGCGCAGGGGAAAAATTCTAGCTCGACATATCATACTGTTGTTGCTGTTCCCTAATCTGCCCATCCAGCTCCTCAGCGTTATACTACAATTAGAAACATAGGAAACAAAATTAGAAAATCATGCATACATGCTAATGTTTCTTTGTAGGTAACCGATGAGATAAACATTGTTGATTAACTCGACCTTCGCTGCTTGCACTAAATGATGACAATGATCTGTGAAGTCGATAGGTCTGTAGCATAAGATCGACCAGAATTCAAGACAAGGAAAAAGGAAAATGAACAATTGGGAATACTTAAATGTGTAGCGTCCACAGGTGAAAACGTCAAAGATTGCATCTGCGCCAGAGAAAAAAACCATGCCTCAAGCATTCCAGCATCATTACTGGTCATGTAAGTCAGGTCCGGCCAGTTCCCATTGAACCGGGGATAACACCGGGAGGAGCAGTGGATGTCAAAGTAGATACAGCAGCAGGAACAGACCCCGTCGAGAAGAAGAAGCCCTATGCCGAACATGCCGAGATGGTACTAAATCTGCAGGAGGCTCACCCTCTTCGTCATCACCATTAGAGGGCAGGTGAACACGATGAGTTCTACGACCTCGCCAATGAGCCTGCTGCAGGATCTACGTCAATAAGGGATGTCAAGTCAAAAAAAGAAAAATGATGAACACGAAAAGGAAGCAATCCATACTTGGGTGGCTGGTCAAGGCTCAAAAAGTGACAATGAACCAAGAAGAGCAGTGTGGGCCCATTGCCAATAATTACCCTAAATAAGATATTCATTAGCCGAGAGGCCGTGTAGAGCGATCGATAGGTCTTCCCCCTCTAACTGAAGCCCAAAGAACATAGAATAGAGCAGTTGATACGGTTCAGTGAACTATAAAATGCGTAAGTACAGGTTTAGGGCACTCAAGTCTTACCTTTAAGCTTGATTCAGCTACAAGAACGCCTCTGAAACTTGGTTTAGTTGCTTGACATGCTGGAAACTGGGGCTTTAGCATTACTATTTTGAGTATTCAATGTTCTGTCCAAAGGTTGAAAAGTCGGCCTTGCTTCTGTGATTTGATCCTCTTTATATAATGTTTAGGGCTTGGCTAATAAGGAAAAGATCTCGTCAGTTAAAGAAGTCGTTCAAGAAGGAAAGTATGGTTTCATGTAAATTGTTTAACAAGGAAAGAAATTGAATCCTTCTTTAAAATTTAAAATTCAACTAATGTCCGGCCTGAATTGGGTTATGTTCGGCCAGATGTTCTGTAGATGTCTGGCCGGATATATATGACATCTGGTCAGGTGTGGAGGCTAAATATGACTGAATGTAGATGACATCTGACCGATTTTTGGTGGAAAAGTTTGGCCAGACATAGATGACATCTGGCCTGGATTTTGCTACTTTTAGGTTTTCTTTCTCTTCCAACATTGAACCTTAAATCTTTTCCGAATTTTCAGGAGTGTTCTCATAGGAGAATCATTATCGGACTATGCATAAAAATACGATGTCTGCCGAGACATATATGGTTATTCATTAAGTCTTTTGGAAAGGAATGTAACTAAGCAAAAAAATTCTCTAAACACAAGAACAACCCAGAAACGATCAAGAAAATCAAGTAAGAATTAAGAGGAGAAGATTGAAGACTGACAACATTCCTTATTTGTCTTTTTTTTTTTATCTATATTCTTTTAATTATTTGTTTATTTTTATTATGTTGAAGAGGATGCTTTTGTTTAAGTTTTCCATCATTTGTTATATCTTATTCTAAAATTGCAAGTGAATCTAATATGAATTTTCATGAATTGAATCTCTTTTATTATGGATTTGTAATATTCTACATATGATTATTTATTTTATCCCATACTTAATGCATTCTATTGATTCATGACCAATAGCATTGATTTGGTAATATTAATGAACTTGGTAAACATAGTTAATTCATGTTTAAACTTAGGTAAAATATAATATGATCCTATTTATTTGATATGATTGTTGAATGGATTTTTATGTAGGATAGAAATATATATGCATGACATATATAATCATTTAATAACTTGATCGTAATGAATTCTTCTTAACTTGATTAATATATTAATATAGTTAATTGATTAAAAGATGAGTGTTTAACAATTTATCATAAGTTCTTTTTTAACTCATTTTTCGTGTGTTTGAGTTTATTATTTGTCATCTGATTGCATTAGTTAGGTAAAGTAGTTTAATATTACTCTTGCTTTCATAATCAATAATATAAATAATGTTAGAGTTGATACAACTTTATAAATTGACCAAAATATTAATTTCTCGTGGGTTTGATATCTATACTATATTAACGTTTGCGTGTTATACAAAATCACTATCAATTATTTCTCCCAATTATTTACTGGAAAATAAACTCTTAAAAATGATAGCCCATATATACCTTCTACTTCAAGGTAACTAATATAATTTATCAAACACCCATCAATATTCTCAAGACAGCTTTTATACCACAATACCATGATATTAAACAAACATTGTACTACAGTTGTAAATGCTTAAAAGTATTTTAGCACTTGCTGTATTTACTAGATAAATGAGACAATCCTTGATGCATAAGCATGACATGTGTGTCCTATTTACAAGTAGCAAAAGCAGATGATGCTTCACAATACTTTTTTAAAGGTAAATGGGTGGGCAAAACCCAAATATATTTTAACCCCTTATCTCTCCTTAGGCTCGAACTCGGATGACAAGTTTTTTTATTAAGATACTTGACTACTGCCACGGGGAGCATGATGCTTCACATTACTTGTGTACATGTTTCTGTTATGAATGTAGAGCTTAATTAATCTCAACAGTCCAGCCCTTCTTATCTTTAATGAGACCTGTTTGAATTCCAACAAGAGTCGAGTAAAGTTTCCAACACACAGATTGAGCTCCCGTTTTAAATTCAATTCTGCACAAACATAAGCCACATGTGCTCGCATATCAGAAATATTGTCAAGTTTCCAGCACGATTATACATGGATTTTGCTCATTGTTTGTTCTTAAAATGTTACTTTTAAGTTCTTCCAGAGGCGGAGGCTCTCTCAGACCAAAGGGCATCATGGCCCCTAGTAGAGTTTGACAACATCCCTGAAAAATCTCTCGTTTGGCCCCTATACACTTTTAAGTTATAGTTTAGCCCCACTGAGTTGAAATCCAGACTCCGCCCCTGAGTTATTCTGATGGCAAGAAAAAATATAGTCGCCACAAGTAATGTAATTACCTTCTACCCTGATATGTGATACTGCCTACTGGTGCAATGACTACTGCAGTTCCTGTGCAAAATACTTCATCAGCTTCCAGTAATTCATTGACTTGAATTACTCGTTCCTCAACCTGCGGCACAATTTGGATGTTTTTAGCCAGTATGCACAAAGGATACGCTAGAAGGTTAATATATAAATGCATGGTTTCACAGAATAAACGACATTGGACTCATTTTTTACTATCTAGAGACTGAAATAGTACCTGGTAACCAAAATCAAAAGCAACTTCAATTATGCTTTTCCGAGTGATCCCCGCAAGAATAGTTCCACTTGTAGCAGGAGTTGAAATAACATTGCCCTGAAAAGATGTTAAGTTAAACAATGGCAAGAGAAGGTTACACAGAGCAAACAAGCAATGATACTAGAAATGAAATCTAGAATTTTGGTTTTTAGCAATACCTTCAGAATGAAAATGTTACATGAAGATACTTCCTCTAGATTTTTCTTATTCACTGAGTCAAGGTACAAGACATCAGAGAATCCTCTGTTTTTAGCTCTGCTTAGTGCTTTCAGAACCTACATATAAAAATGAGTAAACAATGCTCTTATCATTCAATTTCTTTGCAAATAGCATGAGTGAAGGATTTGCATACTGGGGCATAATTGGTTATGGCTTTAATGCCTCCGGATCCACCAGGGGCGGCACGGTGAAATTCATCCTCTGTATACAAGTTCAAGGGAGCCAAACCCTCCTAAAAGCACAACAGAAGAATATATTAACTTTTCTATAGAAATTCAAAGCCAAAGCAAGCTTCATGAGAAAAGGAAGCCACCTTAAAATAGTTACCAACAGGAGAAGCAAATACAAGGAATGTGTATTCAGGTGCCGGAGCCAGGCCTAATACAGGACCACTTCCCATAAGTAGAGGCCTTATGTACAAAGACCCTTTACCAGGAGGAGGAACCTGCCTAGTTACAGTGTTATGAACAATAAGCAGAAGTGAAATGAGAACTGAAAATTCTTGCACAGAAAAGTTTTTGAAGTTAAAATTACCCAACGCTTATTGGCAAGAGCAGTTTCTTTCACAGCAGCAATGAATTGATCAATTGAAGGAGAAGGCATGCACATTCTTTCAGCACCAATCTGCAAACGAATGGCGTTTTGATCTGGGCGGAAAAGAATCAGTCGCCCATCTTCCCTTCTGTATGCTTTCATACCTTCGAACAATCCCTATGTAGATATTGTAAGGTTAGTGTGGATCAAGGCACTTGTTGTTTAGTTTCACAATGTTTTAATTATGGAATTCTGAAGTAAAAGTTGTCATCTCCTCATTAAACCAATTGGTGATCAGGGAATGCACATTAAACCATTTAATTACATCCCTCTGTAGTTCTTTTGGTGGCCGTCAACCCCCATAAGGCTAACAGTTAGCTATGTTCTAATTTGTGGGACTATAAACACAAAACATCGCATAAATCATTTCACAAGAATGAGATGGTATTAAAATTTAACTTATGAATGATTGAAAAGGAAAGAAATGGAGCTTGCCTGCCCATAATTTAAGACTCCTGCAGAAGGACTCAACTCAATCTTTCCATAGCGACTTAGCTGTCCTTTCTCGAAATATTCCTTGGAACATTTCATGGTGTACATGTAGTCAGTTTGTATGAGACCAAAGCCAAGATTATCCCAATCCATATCAGCACACTCATCATCACTAAACAACAAAAGCAAAAATCACCAAGGACAATAAAGTGTGGAGGAGAGAACAAATAACTAATTTTGTAAAGATGGTTTTACATTTATTTGTAAGACACAGTTACCTGTAAGTAGATGGTTCACACACTTGTTGCGGAGAAGGTGTGTAACTATAAGAAGCTCCCAGCTACAAAATTGCCCAAAAAAAAAAAAAATGAGTGAGTTAAATTACAATGACATCTTGGCTAAAATATGAGTAAATTTCAAACAAATTGGATGTAAAAAGCACAAAAGGAGCCCAAAAACCTGGGCTCAGATATAATTGTGTGAGCAGTGATATGAATACTAAATGAGGATTAAAACTATCCATAAAATATATATATATATATACAAAGCTGCTAAAAAACATTTTTAGCACATATTATATGTACTTTATGGTTAATAAGTAGTTCTTTGCAGTTAAGATCTAAGAGCTGGGTGCCTGTTTTAGACTGAGATTTTCTCATGATATGCGTTTTTCATGAGCAAAATTTGAGATGGGTGATTGGACACAGGATCTTTAAAAGCTCGTAATAACTTAGATGATAAGATAATCCTAATTTCCCTATTAAAACTTTTGAAGCAAAAATTCTGCGAAGTACCCTGTTTCCTATTCACTTTCCATATATATCCCAAAAAAGAAGATTGACAAACCTGTGTAAAGCAGAACCAACTCGCAAAGATCGACCAATATTTCGGAAGCCTGCACTTTGAATCATTGTTGCTCCCCTCTGAGTCTGAGATTTTGAGTACAGATTCCCAAAAGAGCTGTTAAATACTACACGTTAGATTATGAAAAGTGCATCCAATTACTGTACTGGAAGCAAATGACACGGAACTGCCCAGGATTGCCTAACCAAATATGAGGTGTTATGTAACTTTTAGAGTATGTTTGGTTGGGGGGTTTTGGAGGGGAGGGGAGGGGAGAGATTATTTTAAATTATGTTTGTTTGGTTCAATTTTTTGGAGGGGAGGGGAGCAAAATCCCTCCTAAGCCAATTTTAGCTCCCCTCCAAAAGTGGGGGGGTTTGGAGGGGAGAGAAAGTGATGAATTAAAATTTTAAATGCAATTACTAAATTATCCCTACTTATATTGTTTTAATTTTATTTATAACAAGTTATAAGGATAAAATAGTAAATTAGTTTTAAAATCTCTCCCCTCCCTTCTTGAACCAAACATATATCTAATTAAAAATTTTCCCCTCCCCTCCCCTCCCCTCCTTTGAACCAAACATATATTTAATTAAAATTTCTCCCCTCCCCTCCTCTCCCCTCCATTAAAATCTCTCCCTCTCCCCTCCCCTTTGTTGAACCAAACATACCCTTAATTTTATTATTATTATTATTTTTTATTTTGTAACCATCCGCATACTTGTTAGATAATATTTTAAATATAATCAAATTTAACGATTTATTGTTAGATAGTATTTTAAATATAATCAAATTTAACAATCCAAGCAAAATGCTTTCATAACGTTGACATGTTTCAAGATAAGTCCACAGCTGTCTCCTCGTGATAGCGAATTATCAAGTCGTCCAACGCAGCCAAATATCTTGGGCAGCATCTTACCACCAACTCCAACAGATTGGAAAAGAAAAAGGAAATAGGAAAACGAATTTGAGGACTAACGAGATTTACTAACACTATAATCAGCTAAAGCTTTTAAGAAGAACAATATTGAAGTCTAGCCATTCAAGTTTCATCAACAACAACAATAATAATAACAATATTATTGATGGTTCGAAAAATCATCATAAAAAAATTCTTTAGAACCGTCATAATTTTTTTTTTTTGTAATAGTGTTAATATAATACGATTATAAATACTCCAATCAAATTATTTTTCAAAAATGAAAACTCATAATGATATCTAAACTGCTAATTATATTATCATTTTCTAATAATCATCGACATATTTTGGATCATAGTTCCAAAACCTTAACCTTCACATTTAAACTATAATGGATTCGCTTAAATTGTTAAATATATTGTTCTTGTGTAAAGATGGTTAGTGGTATAGTGTCATTAAACAGAAACTAACATGCAACCAAACAGATCAAAACTAGAATACCAATCAAACTATGCAATATCCTAAAACTTGCAATATGAAGAAAAAACCTGGAAAAATTAACGAAATGTAGTCCAAGTCGAGATAGATCTCTGTCCTTAAGAACTTATTAGCCCTGTCTCGGTGATCTACGGGTTTTGTGGCTAATGTTCTCCCAGGATAACTCGGATTCATCTTCTCCAATGGGCACTCCTTAAGAAGATCTTGAACTTGGAAATGGAGGAACTCTCTCTCTGACTCAAAAACAAAATTATGAGACTCAAGACTTATTTTCATATCTGGATCTTTAGAATGAACCTCCAAAGCCCTTAAATAGACATGGAAGGGTGCCTTAAGGGCACCCTTTGATTTGGGGTGTAACCCTCTTAAGGGCACCCTTTGAAGTGGTATACCCCTTCCATGCACCATTTGAAGTGTTCTTCTAAATTGGAGGACATGTCTCTCCTCCATCCAAACACTATAATTAGAGAATTCTCAACAATCTCCCACAATTCTCTAAATATACATGCAGACATTTGAGAGAGTTTTCGTGAAATAAAACTGTTAGGGATATGCCCTACACCCAACTTGTGGATGGGCTATATGTACATGTATTTGCAATATTTTCATTAATTAATAAAATGACAATATTTATTATACGTGTCTTACATAAATTATATGAATCATCAAACACTGTAATAAAGCCCTTGGAGTAATAAGATGATGGCTTACACGCCTTATGAGAATCATTACTCTCAAACGTTCCTAGTCATAGTTTTGTGAATAATCTGGGCGTTCACAAAGCGGAGAGACTAGCATGATGATATGATCCACCCTTAAGTGGGGTAGCCGATCTCATAGGCTACTAGCGGAGATCCTTCCACTTGGTGTAACCACATGGATGCATGAGTTGCTCGTGTTGTTGGACAATTATGACTCATAGCGTCACTATTTGTACAGATCATGGTGTTGTTGTACAAATTAACTATGTGACAAATGAGATTGCACTCTTATCATTTGTGATTAGATCACTTAGATATATAAATGATAGGATGCCCCTGTGATTTATTCCTGGATTGAGAATGATATGAGACAGTATCAGTCCACGAAGGATAAATCATTAAATATCCCTAGTCAGAGTATTATCGAGATTGGACATCGATGAATACATAAAAGACTAGTATTACACTTGTGCGCGTTGTGAGGGCACAACGGCATAATTCTCGTATATTTGGGTATATGATACTCATGCAAGTGTAATAGGAGGTTGTGTTTTACCGATGGTACGGGAAACAGCTTCGCTCTGGATAGACCCCCTCGGAATTCTATTGGTAGTATGATTATGTGTCTATGGAAGTCCGAAATCAGGGTAGGTGTATTTGGTCTTAACTTGAGACTTGCACCTCTAATACTTGCGACAATCAATATACTTTGGTTGCGGTCGTCCAGGGCTTTAACAGGTTCTGTGTACGCCAATGATGGGTATATTGAGAATCGTAGTGTGTTGGGTGTGATGTCAAGACGGAAGTGTCACTCCAGTCATATGGAGATGATGATCGCGTAGAGATATAGAACTGGTTCTCTAAAAAGGTTGCAACCGTCGGGATAATATGACTTGGTCATGATTATCTGATATTAAAGAGACTAGTTGCTCGTCATCCGATATATGCTTCGTAGGGGCAGACACTGTACCAGCCACAGGCCTTGCATATGATCATCTGATACTGGATCGAAATACGCTATACTATGTATACTACGCCTGATATAGATCCTTTATTCCTGTAAGGATATTTCTAGAGAATTGGGTAGGCATGGCGCTTTACTAGAAGCCAACCTTGTCTTGTAAAATATCATTTAAAGAGAGAAAGCGATTAATTTGGAATTAATCGATTAATTAATATATTTGATATATTAAACGAAATTGGATTTCGACGTGGAATTGAAATTAGATTTTAATTCGGGCGAACGAATTAATTTAGAATTAATTCGTTAGCGACGTGAATAGTAATTATGCTAGGCATTATTCTTTAATTAAATTAGATTTAATTACGTCGCAACGGAAAATTCGTTAATTTGAAATTAGCGAATCCGAGCACGGGATTGTTTGCTAGCGCATTCGCATTTCGAATTCGAGTGCGGCACGCAAGTCAAATCAAGCGTCAAATCGCTAGTCACATCAAGCGTCAAATCATGTCACTTTGAGTGATGTGACAATTTGATTGATTGATGTGATTGATTGATTGATTGATGGTGGTGGTTGATAGCTTTAATTGTTTGATTTTTTTAAAGCAAATATTTGGTATATGATTTTAGAAATCAATTACCAAAAATCAATTACACATTTATCTCTCTCTCTCCTCCATTTCTTCTCCATCTCTCACGCCCATGGAGGGCTTTTTCTTCTGGTTTTTGGCAGTCCACTGCCGAGTTTCAAGAAGAAAATGGGAAGCATAAAGTCGTGATTTTATGCTTCAAATTCGGGAGTGCTAGCACACTACGAAGTCATGCTAAGGTGTTAGGAAAGTCCACCCATGAGCCGGGAATCATTTGACGAAGCTTGGAGCTTGGATTCTTGAGTTTGATGGCCGAAAATGTGCAGTCCAGAAGCTCACTGCCGAGCAGTCCAAGGAGCAGAAAATAATTTTTGTTGCTTGCCGCGTCGCTCAACCGCTCGATGTGAGTATTCCGCAACTCCGTTGATTTGTATTCACATATGTTTCATGCTTGTTTATTGATCCTAGGGACCTTAGTAAACTCCAACAATGGTAGGCTAGGCATATGTTTGGATGATACCAAACTAGAACCCAAATTGGATAAGTGCCAATTGTAGGTATCCTATGGATACCAAGTATAGTACTTATACAACTCACATGAGAACAATTTAATTGTTGCTCACCATGCGGTTTTCCTAAGAGGAATACCTATATGCAGTGGTAAGTGGGAGGATAGTAAAACTCAATGAAAATCGGAGTAATACTGTCCAAGGTACCGAATCTTAATGGAACATAAATAGTTCATCAATGATGAAACTATTACTATTAATCTTCGAATACACAAGAACCATGTTAGTCGGAGAGAATCAGAAAACAACATGGGGTATGGGTTTCTGATCTCACCTCATAAAGATGTCAATCTTATTGAGGTATACCAACAGACTACGTATGAGGAAGTGATACAAGGTATCAACTCCCTATTATGACAAAGTGTCATGAATCCGAAATGGATTCCATGTATAATAACTATGTTTGGACACTAGTTGTAGTACCGCAAGGCATTGTGCCTAATGGTATTATATCATTATTCAAGGAAAACATACATGGAAGGCAACATACCAACGTTCTAAGCTAGGCTTTTAACGGAAAGGTATCGTCATCAACATTATGTTGATTATGATTCAACCTTTTACCTGCTGCCATGGTAAATCCATTTGGATAATGCTTGCTAAAGCTGCGTGTTTCATTTATGAAATATGACAGCTGAACGGGAAAATCGCTTTCCTGAAAAGGAAACCTTTTGGAGGTTGTTTGCAACATCCTGTCGGTTTTGTCGTACCAAAACTGGCAAACAAGGTTTTCAGGTTATTCGATCCATGTTTGGATTGAAGCAAGCATTAGGTTCTTGGAATTATCGTTTTGATGTAATCATAATGAAGTATGATTTAATTCAAAATGGAAATGATTCTTGTGTATATAAGAGGGTTAGTGGGAGCGCACTGACAATATTGTCCTATAACTAATGATAATATGTCATTTCTTGGAAATGATATTCCCATAATAACTATCGGCAAAAGCTTGGCTTTCGAGAAAACTCTCTGAGAAATCGTACATTGAAAAATATACGCGACCTGGTGTCTCATATGCTTTGAGCATATGGATTCACAAACAGGACAATCCAAGTGATAGTCACTGGATTGATGATAAGAACATCCATTAGTATCTTAGAGAGCTAAGGATGATGTCTTATACTAAGGAGAAGGAAAACTTGAAGTGACTGGAATCACTACAGCAAGTTTCCTAACCGATAAAATGACTATAAGTCGCAAACGGTACTATACAGTTTGAATAACGGAACAGTGAGCTGGAAATCTTCCAAGCAAGATACTGTTACCGAATAAACAACAAACGCGGGTTATTGCTGCAGCTGAGGCAGCAATAGAAGCCATTTGGGTCGATAACATTAGATTAGATATAATTATGTTAGCAGCTGAGCTAGGCTTGAGCACATGCTGAAGAATTAATGGTCTCATCAACGATCCAGATATATACTTCGATATTCATCTGATTCGTTCGGATCATACATCGTGGCGATGTGATGATCGAATAAATCGCATCAGATGATAATCATGCAAATCCGCTGACGAAAGCCTCTTCTCAGCAATTTGAACCAACCGTACATAGTTCGGGTGTCAGACACTCGAGTGACTGGCTCTAGGCCAAGTGGGAGATTGTTGGACAATTATGACCCATAGCGTCACTATTTGTACAGATCATGGTGTTGTTGTACAAATTACCTATGTGACAAAGGAGATTGCACTCTTATCATTTGTGATTAGATCACCTAGATATAAAAATGATAGGAGATCCCTGTGATTTGTTCCTGGATTGAGAATGATATGAGACAGTATCAGTCCACGAAGGATAATCATTAAATATCCCTAGTCAGAGTATTTCGAGATTGGACATCGATGAATACATAAAAGACTAGTATTACACTTGTGCGCGTTATGAGGGCACAACGGCATAGTTCTCGTATATTTGGGTATATGATACTCATGCAAGTGTAATAGGAGGTTTGTTTTTTACCGATGGTACGGGAAACAGCTTCGCTCTGGATAGACCCCCTCGAAATTCCATTGGTATGACTATGTGTCTATGGAAGTCCGAAATCAGGGTAGGTGTATTTGGTCTTAACCTGAGACTTGCACCGCTAATACTTACGACAATCAGTATACTTTGGTTGCGGTTGTCCAAGGCTTTAAGAGGTTATGTGTACGCCAATGCTGGGTATATTGAGAATCATAGTGTGTTGGGTGTGATGTCAAGACGGAAGTGTCACTCCAGTCATATGAAGATGATGATCGCGTAGGGATACAGAACTGGTTCTCTAAAAAGGTTGCAACCATCGGGATAATATGACTTGGTCATGATTATCCGATATTAAAGAGACTAGTTGTTCGTCATCCGATATATGCTTTATACGGGGCAGACACTGTACCAGCCACAGGCCTTGCATGTGATCATCTGATACTGGATCGAAATACGCTATACTATGTATACTACGCCTGATATAGATCCTTTATTCCTGTAAGGATATTTCTAGAGAATTGGGTAGGCATGGCGCTTTACTAGAAGCCAACCTTGTCTTGTAAATCGGTACAAACGTAGTACGAGGTACTTACGTGTTCGGATAGTCCGACGACCGTATTTACTGCCAACATATCCGGGGATCTCATGGGTCGCTTCCCAAAGATTCACCGATGATGTATGACTCGCACTTTAATTAATCTGGGATTAATATGATGAGAGAAGAAAATTAATCTGGGATTAATTGCGGAGATATTTTATCTGGGATAAAATATCATTTAAAGAGAGAAGCGATTAATTTGGAATTAATCGATTAATTAATATATTCGATATATTAAACGAAATTGGATTTCGACGCGGAATTGAAATTAGATTTTAATTCGGGTGAACGAATTAATTTAGAATTAATTCGTTAGCGACATGAATAGTAATTATGCTAGGCATTATTCTTTAATTAAATTAGATTTAATTACGTCGCAACGGAAAATTCGTTAATTTGGAATTAGCGAATCCGAGCCCGGGATTGTTTGCTAGCGCATTCGCATTTCGAATTCGAGTGCGACACGCAAATCAAATCAAGCGTCAAATCGCTAGTCACATCAAGCGTCAAATCATGTCACTTTGAGTGATGTGACAATTTGATTGATTGATGTGATTGATTGATTGATTGATGGTGGTGGTTGATAGCTTTAATTGTTTGATTTTTTTAAAGCAAATATTTGGTATATTATTTTAGAAATCAATTACCAAAAATCAATAGTTAATTTTGTTAATTTTATTTATTTAATTTTCATTTTATCTTTTGCTCGGGACTAGCAAATTTTCGTTTCTAAGGTGGTCCCAAGATCAATATAAGCAATGAAAAGAATGAATACTCATAAGAAGTATGGCGGAATCATACTTACAAAGATCGGCTTTTGGATGCGAAGATCAACAAAAATTTCCTCCTTGCTGAAGCTTTCGGTCAAGGCAAGATTTGTTGAAGAAGATGAACAAGCTCCAAGCTTCCAACGGATTCCAAGCTCTAAGTTCGGTTTCCCTATCACCTTGTATTGATCCTTGAATGTGCTAGCAAGTTAGGAAGAAAAATAATTCTTCTTCCTTCTCCAAGAGGCTCACGGTTTTTCTCTATTTGGGAGAGATAGAGTTTTTCAATTCTTTTGTTATTTGTTTTCCAAAAACATAATGAATAAATCTATTACCAAAATTTGGTATAACCTTTCCAAAAGTCAACCAAAATTTTGGCTCCAAAATTGCATTAAATGTCCACACCAACCAACATCATGAATAGTGACTGCATGTCACTCACCAAAAATGTGACTTGACATCTATCACTAAAGTGACGAGTGATGTGACTCGCGATGTGACTTGTGGCCGCACTTGATTCAAAATCGGAGTGGCATCGCAAACACATTCTGGGCTCGGGTTTGTTAATTCCGGATTAACGAATTTTTTCGTTGCGACGTAATTAAATCAAATTCAATTAAATAATTATGCCTAGCAAAATTACTATTCACGTCGCTAGCGAATTAATTCTAAATCAATTCGTTGGCGCCGCAGCGCCTCCAGTGTTACATACAAAATCCAGAGGTTTTGGCACCGCGACGCTAACTTTCCGACGCCCCGGCGCCCTGCAGCGACCAAAAACACCCAATTTAAGGGTTTTACATGTACAAGGACCCCAATGTTTTATTATAAATAGATAAGTTCATCCAAGACTCAAATGGGAGGCTAATACACATCACAAAACACAAAACACATAATTTTAGAGAGATCCAAGGATGAGGATTGAAGAGCGACAAGAATAGACGAAGACGGTGACGTCCGAAGAGGAAGAGATTCAATTCGAGTTAAATCTTCTAGTTTCTTTCTTAGAACTCTAATGATTTCCATTAGATTCATGACATGTTTTTATTATTTTTATCTTTAGTCATGAACTAACTCCTTAATTCTGGAGAATGATGTAACTGATGTTTGAACCTTGTATTTTTTGTCATTTTGTTATGAAGTTTTATTCAGATTAATTTTTTTTTTTTTTTTTTTCTTCTTCTTCTTTACTGGCCACAAATTAAGATGATGAATTTTTAGAATCTATCACTCGAGATAGAGGATTTTGAATAAGATCTAGAGAATATGACCTAGGATTTATAAAATTTGAGAGAATCTATAGTGCCTTTGAAGTCGTTAACATAGAGTCAGAAGACGTAATGAGATGTTAATTACTAGATTTTTATAAGGATATCGAAATCTGTAGTTGATAATATTTTCACTGTTACTCGAGAGAGGGAATGAATACTCTAGGATTCTTGATTTATAAACAATATAACTGAACAATGATTAATTGGCAGGGCAAATACATAGGAGATAGCTAGGTGAAATCAGACACTACAATCTCTATCGTATTAGTTCCTCCTATATAGTTATTTTATATTTTATTCCTTGTGGTTGATCCGAGGGTTGTCTCATTTTCTTCAATACTTAGTCAAATTTTTACATTTTCCTGTACGCTCGGTCTTTACCACTTGACCAAGCCAACAAACACAATAGGGCTTTGGTGGGACCCAACCCGTCCCGATCCATAATATACGTTTGGCCCCAAGGGAACATTCATTCCTTATGTCACTCAACATTTGGCCGTGGGAGAGAGACTCTGACCTCATGCCAACAAACATCAGATAGGCCTCGGTGGGACGTAACCCGACCCCAAGCCATAATAAACACTTGGCCACAATGGTATGTTCCCTTCTTATGCCACTCAACATTTGGCCATGGGGGAGAAACTGTTGGAAAAGACTTTCCTTAGCGCGGCGGAAGTTGCTTGTGGTTGCACCGGCTCCGGTATGGATCTTTAAATTTTTCTTTACCTTTTTCCCTTTGTTGTAGTAGACGAAATCAATCCTTTGTGTCCAACGCTTGGATCAACCACTCAATCTCCGAACTATGACTCGAAATCAACAAACTGAAGTGTGGGCTTCACTCACAAAGATCAAACCTCTAAACTATTTAGAGAATTAAGATGTCACAATGGTGTTTGGCTTTTGGAATTTCAAACACTCTCTCGCAACACTATGAATGCTTGAAGTCTCTCTATTTTCTTCTCAATTTCCCTTGTGTGAATGGATGTAAAATTTTAACTTTAAGAAGTGAGAGAAATGGTAGAGATTATATTCTCTTACACAAGCCAACTAACCTTGTCATTAAGCATCTAATCCTTTCTTGCAATGGCCACACCAAAATGTGAATGCCATACAAAGCATAAGAAATGATAAGTTAAAGACAAAGACTTTGTCATTAAGCATCTAACGCTTTCTTTCAATGGAAAACACATAAATGTGGAGGCCATACTAAAGCATAAAAATGGATTAGCTAATGACAAACTTATTAGGTGTATACAAGCCACCTAATAGAAATAATAAATTGGAGAGCATGGCAACTCATATGGCTTTGTCTCCAAGGTAAATAAAAATCCTTTTTTTTAATAATGATTAAATTACCTTCAATTATGTTGTAGTAATTATCTCATAATTATTACTAGATTATCTCATAATCAAGATTTGATTATCTCATAATCAAAGAATTCTAGAAAACATTAAGTTAAACTAATTTAACATAGTTTTCATTTGTGACAATAAATATTATTAATCTTATTAATAATATATAAATATAATGTGAGCATATAATTAAACAATCTAATTATATTAGGTTTTCTACAGTTAATCGAGCTAGCACGGGGACCAAATGGACCTACAGTTCCGAGCTCCAATAATTCTGAAATATTAAGTAAACTCTTTAATCAAATATTACGAATTATTAACTCCGCGTTATTCCACTAAAAACTCGAAGTTAAACTTTTGTTACCGTAGATGGATAAAATAAAATCGAACAACTTCGGTGTCTATCAATGAAGTCATTACATATGGATATAGCCCTACACAAATATCTCATAAATAGAGCCGGGTCAAAAGTCCGTTAAACCGCTCTAAATATTTTGTCTCTTAAGCACCATTGATTCTATAATGAACAATTAATTCATAACAATTATGAATATAAAACTTTTTATTCGTAATAGAAAAGTTGAGCGCTCAAATTGTTCAAGTCTCGAATCAACTCTTAAAAGAGATACTCTTCTGCTTCTCGTAAGAATGAGTGAATTCCATATCTATGTAAAACGTTCCCAGCTACACACCAAACCATATCCCCAAAATACAAAGGAAATAGCCTATCATGCAGGAGTTCGTAGTACACTCAGGATTAAGATCGAATCCATATATGACCATCTATTAGATAAAATGAATTTCTTCTTCGGTTAACGAATATTAAAAGAAATTTGTATTTATCTGAGTCCAGTCCTATATGATCTCATCATACAAGGTGCCTCTATTCCCATGTCACTACATGGACGATCCCGGATCAAAGTCATCATACAAGTATGGAATGAACCGCATTTATAGATAAACCAAAAACAACGTACCCTCTTTGTTTGCTTTCTATGGACTATTTAGATTACTAACTTCAGAGTTAAATCCTCTTGTGCATCAAACATACACTGAGTCTGAAGGTACAATAGTAATCAAGGTATACAAGACAATTGGACAATATACGATATAAATCAAATAACTTTGATAAAATGAATAATGCATTTATTATTATTACAATAATCAATTCCGTTTACAATACATGAAGCTCTAGGACATAAATCCCAACAGAAACTCCGACCTCATGCCAAAAAACATCACATAGGCCTCGGTGGGATGTAAGCCGGCCCCGAACTAGAATTAACACTTGGCTACAAGGGTATGTACCCTCCTTGTGCCACTCAACATTTGGCCATGGGGAAGAAACTCTGACACCATGCCAATAAATTGTTTGTGTTCCTAGAACATGCCAAGGATCTCTAAGTCATGATTAAATGTGAATAAAATCAAGGGAGTTGCCGAAGTACCTACAAAGATCGGATGTTGAGATTTCAAAAATCATTTGTTTCGAAAGCTTCAAGCTTTGTGTTGAATCTTTAATTCCAAGAGTGAGTTTCCCTATCACCTTAATCAACTCTTGAAGTGCTAGCTTTGTTTGATTTTGAAGAAAATTCAAAGAGAAATGAACCCTAGACTTACGGCAATGCAAGAGAGGAAGAGAGAAATTTTGTTTTTTGATATTTTTGTTTTCTAAACAATTACCACTTATGAAAGTCAAACTCCAAAATTGGTATATACTTTACCAAAAGCAAAAGCAAAGAGTTGGCATTTAATGCCTCCAACCACTTCCATCACTCAAGTTGACACTTGATAGACAAGTGATGTAAGTTGGTGGGACTCATGTTAATTCAAAATTCAAGTGGCTTGCTCCATACACTTCGGGCTCGAGTTTGCTTAATCCGATTAAATGAATTTTCTGTCGCGATATAATTAAATCCAATTTAATTAAATAATAATGCCTCGCAAAATTATTACGAAAGTCGCTCGTGAAATAATTCCAAATTAATTCGTTCACCCGAATTAAAATCCAATTTTAATTCCGCTTTGAAATCTAATTTCAATTAATATATCCAATATATTATTTAATCGATTAATTTCAAATTAATCGTGTTCTCTATTCTAATCGGATTTTATCCCAGATAAAATCTTGCCGTAATTAATCCCATATTAATTTTATCTCTCTTAGTTAATCCTAGATTAATTCTGTTCGAGTCAAATGTCATCGGTGAATCTTTGGGAAGCGACCCAAGACCCTGGATATGTTGGTAGTAAATCCAGTTGTTGGACTATCCGAACACGTGCGTACCCCGTACCACGTTCTTACCGATTTACAAGACATGGTTGGTTTCTAGCAAAGCATCGTACCTACCCAATTCTCCAGAAATATTCAACAAAGAATATATAATTTATATCAGGCATAGTATACAATGTATTATGTACTACGATCCAGTATCAGATGTCACATGCTAGGTCTGGGGCTGGAATTGTGTCTGCTGACCGGTGAGTAATCACACGCGTATAACGCCAGCGCACGTATCGTTCAAGTAGTATAAAAAGTATCGATCCCACAAGGACTTAATACCTAATCTATTAATTTATGAGGTCAAATGATTACTAGTATCTAACAGGTTGATTGATTGATTTGAAATGGTGATGATTTTGAATTTAAAAACAAGTAAATAAAATTGCGTGAAAGTAGGTTTAAGAAAATTCAATATTATAAAACTATCTAGGGTTGTGAATCTTCCAATATCATTTTTAAGATGAAGTGGTTATTTCATTTTTGTGTAATATATCGGTTTACTACCTGGAACACTAAATTATGCGAAAGCCTCTGTCGATGGTCAGACGCAAATACCTAATATAACCCAATTGAACCATATGTCTATGTCAACCAAATTACCTGGATTCATTAAGTTTAAGTTCCAATTATGGCTACCTCCACCCGACAGGTATATGTCTATCATGTAAGGAAATCTATAAAGGGTTATTTATCCTCAAGAAGATCGTGGGCTATTAAGTCTAAGGCTGAAACCTAAAATTCCTTTATCAAGTTTATTTAGATTACCAGATCAATCTTAATTATTAGTGGTCAATTAACAAGACGCATTAAGCTTAAGACTTAATAAGTAAACCTTTAAATTACCCAAACTATAAAATACCCCTTATAAACCGGTGATATTAGAATTCATCGCAACCCCAGATAACTAACTTAGTTACGACACATAACTAGGGCTAGTAAAAACTTAAATAAAATAAAGACATAAAGTAAAATGCTGAAAAGTAAATGACGGAAAGTAATGCTGAAATAAAATACTGAAAATTAAATGCTGAAAAGTAATGCTGAAAGTAAATTACTGAAAAGTAAATGCTGAAAAGTAAATGCTGAAAATAATTGCTGAAAAGTAAATGCTGAAAGTAAATTGCTGAAAAGTAAATAAAGTAAAAGTACAATAAAAGAAAATGCTGAGGTAAAAGGATTCACTTTTATTAATTCTATTTTAGATATCTCCCTTAATATAACATATTAACTTTGCATGATAATTACCAACCAGCCATATAGGCTATATCCAGATTAAGTCAAATTAATAATTAATTACCAACCGACCAATCAAGCGGTATCCAGTTTAGTCAGGTTAAAACCAATTTAAATAATTACCAACCGACCATTATAGCGGTATCCTCGTTAAGTCAGGTTTTAACTAGTTTATATATTATAATTAAGGGAGATTAATCTAAGTATTAGTAAATAAAGTTTTACCTTTTACCCCAGCAAATGGGAGTTACCTCCTCATTACTGAAAAGTAAAAACTGAAAATTAAAGAAAGAAAAGTACGGTGCGTAAAAGTAAATTGCGGAAAGTAAAAACTGAAAAGTACAGAAAAGAAAGTGCGAAAGCGGAAATTAATTACTGAAAGCTGTAAATAAACAAACAAGATACAATCTTCTTTGTATTCTTAAGGAATTCATTAGAAGAAAGTATGAATTTACAAATGAAATGCCTTGGTATTTATAGGCAAAATTTTGCCTCCATCAAATCATCCACAAATCCATTATGAATTGCTCCACTAATTGCTCCACCACTCACAATCCATTATTAATTGATCCACTAATTGCTTATCATTTTTGGTGGTGATTTGATAATTTTATTATTTATTTATTAATTTATTTTTTACTTTGAAAATGATTGAAAATGACTTTAATAATTACACACAACACACTTCTGGATGGTTCATCAATTTCGGGCATTCAATCTTCCGAATTCGAAATTATTTTGTCTTTCAAAGTTGTAGATCTTGCGTCTTCTTTAATCTCAAACTTGAATCAGCTCAATCCGATATCGGAGTAAAAGGTTATGCCCAAATTACGACAGATGCGCAAAACTGAAATTTCCAAAACTGCACTTCGTTAAAACGCCATTTCAAGTTTCCAATCTCCAAAATTAATATGTCAAGTCCAATTTTTGCCCTTATTTGACCCACATTTCGTCCTAAATGATTTCATTGTGTCCCAATATTATTTTATCTGCAAAATAAACTAAAACACATCAAAACGTTCATCAAACTCGAGAAATTAGACAAAATATTAAGTAACAGGGCGGTAAATATTGATAGATTTTCCGCTCATCACACCCCCAAACCTAACATTTTGCTAGTCCTCGAACAAACATAAAATAAAAATAAAAAAAACAATTAAAATTAAACTAAGTAACCACTTTCGTAGGGTCACGGTTGCATTTATTTGCATATGCACACAAGCCTTTAAGAAAGCCCATAGTGTCCCTAGTGGACGAGTTATAGTCTCGTGAGGGCTTACAACAATTGTTGGACAATTATTACCATAGCATCACTATCTGTACAGATCATGGTGTTGTTGTACAATTAACTATGTGACAAAGGAAATTGCCCTTTTATCATTTGTAATTAGATTACCCAGATATATAAATGATAAAAGGTCCATATGATTAGTTCCAGATTGAGATGATATGAGACAGTATCAATCCACGAAACTTTAATCATTAAATATCCCTAGTCGTTGTATTATCGAGATTGGACATCGATAATGCGGAATAGACTAGTATTACACTTGTGCACGTTGTGGGAGCATAACGACATAGTTCTCATATATTTGGGTATAGGATACTCATGCAAGTGTAATTGGAGGTTTGTGTTTACCGATGGTACGGAAACAGCTTCGTTCTGGATAGACCCCTCGGAATTCCATTGGTAGTATGACTATGTGTCTTTGGAAGTCCGAATCAGGGTAGTGTATTTGGTCTTAACCTGAGACTTGCACCGCTAATACTTGCGACAATCAATATACTTTGGTTTTTGGTCATCCAGGGCTTTAACAGGTTCTGTGTACGCCTCTTCTGGGTATATTGAGAATCTTAGTGTATTTGGGTGTGATGTCAAGACGGAAGTATCACTCCAGTCATAGTTGATATGATGATCACGTAGGATACGGAATTGGTGCTCTTATGTACTGCAGTCATCGGTAATAGACTAGGTCATGATTATCCGATTATAGAGACTAGTTACCAGAGATCCGATATGTGCTTCGTACGTGGCAGACACAATTCCAGCCTCAGGCCTTGCACGTGACATCTGATACTGGATCGTAATACGCAATACTACGTATACTACGCCTGATAAAGATCATATATTCCTTTTAGAATATTTCTGGAGAATTGGGTAGGCACGGTGCTTTGCTAGAAGCCAACCATGTTTGTAAATCGGTAAAAACGTAGTACTAGGTACGTACGTGTTCGGATAGTCCGACGACCTGATTTAACTGCCAACATATCCGGGGATCTCATGGGTCGCTTCCCGAAGATTCACCGATGACGTATGACTCGCACTTTATTAATCTGGGATTAATTAAGAGAGAGAAAATTAATCTGGGATTAATTACGGAGATATTTTATCTGGGATAAAATATTATTTAAAGAGAGAACGATTAATTTGGAATTAATCAATAAAATAATATATTCGATATATTATACGAAATTGGATTTCGACGCGGAATTAAAATTAGATTTTAATTCGGGCGAACGAGTTAATTTAGAATTAATTCGTTAGCGACGTGAATAGTAATTTTGCTAGGCATAATTATTTAATTAATTTTGATTTAATTACGTCGCAACGGAAATTCGTTAATTCGGAATTAGCGAACCCCAGCCCGGGAGTGTTTGCGGCACACTCGCATTTCGAATTCAAGTGCGGCCCACAAGTCACATCAAGCGTCACATCATTAGTCATTCAAGTGATGGATTTCTTGTCACTTTGAGTGATTGACAACTAGTCACTTTTGAGTGATTGATGGTGGTGGTTAGAAGACTTTAAAAGTCTTGTACCTTTTTGGAAAAATGGTAATTGTTTTGGTATTTGAATTTTGGAAATTAAATAACCAAATACACACACAAATTCTCTCTCTCCTTTTGCAACACTCACGGTCTTGGAACCCTTTTTCCCTCCTCTCCCTCTCGGCTTTTGAAGCCAATTTTCTTCTCATTTTCTTCTTGGCCGAGACATAGAAGAAGAAACAAGGAAGATTTGTGGCAAATCTTTCCAATGCTAACACATGAATAGTCATCCAAGGTGATAGGGAAACAAACCCTTGAGCATGGAATCCATTCCCAAGCTTGGAGCTTGACCGAATTTGGAGAGCACAACAAGGAACCCCATGCCGAAAGCTTCAAGGAAGGTGCCAAGAATTTTTGTTGTTCCTAGCATCGCAAAAGTCGATAAATGTAAGTATGATTCCTCCATACTTCTTTGTTGTATTCACACATGTTTTAAATGCTTAAATCAATCTTGGACTATATTAGAAGCCAACAATGGTATCTGAGCCTTGTTTAAGCATGAAATTGGATTTAGGGTAAAATTGATTTGAGCATGTTTGGTGAAATTGATTGTTTTAATATGCTTGAATGATGATAACATAGTGTTATGCATGGTCAATTTGATAAAAATTGAATTGGATCAAGTTTTCCCTAATTGGTAGGCTTGGCCGAAAGTTGGACTACCCTTAATGTCATGTTGATTTATGTTTTTTTGATCCATTGGATGAGTTGAAATGATTTGGGAAATGTTGATTTAGGATTCAATAGGATTGATTTGAATTGGACAAAAAACCCCATTATTGCCGTGCTACTAGCATGGAAATGACTTGATTTTGATTCAATGTGTTGGACATAATTTGATGATGATAAGCATAATAATTGAGTAATTTGGTGTTTTGGAAATGTTAATTTGACTAATTAATTATGGCTATACACTTTGATTAATTAATTGTGAAATTTGGATGTAATTTAAATTAATGGGCTTATTTTGGAATTGAGCTTGTAAAGTTGTATTTGGGCTTATGGGCTTGGTTGCCAAGTTTGGTTTAGGCTAATGGTTAGATCCAATTGGGCCCAAACCATATCCATAAAGTCCAATATACTAATGGACCCTTAATTTAATTGGGCCTAATGGCTTAAATTGGTTTCGTGGCAAAATAAGGGTGATTTCTAAATGGGCTTTGGTATTTGGGTTTGACCCATATTGACCAAAATCCATGTCCTTAAGAAATTATTGAAAGCCCATTTGACTTTAATAAATTGACATTGAGTTAATTGGGCTTTAACCCGTAAGATAGATTAGAATCTAATCGTAAAGGCACATTAAAAGTGTAATTATTAATTTGGAATTAAATAAAGAATAGTATTGAATACAAATTAAATTGGAATTTAATGATGTAGTTTATATAATTCAAGAATTCGTACTTTGAGTACTCATTCTTAAAACAGTTTGAACTCGCGCAAAATCAATCGTTGTTTGAACATTGTGGTCATTAATTCATATTAATTATTGGATTAGATTGATTGATAACATGCTTTGTGTGAATACATGGATGCGATGTATGTAATGTGTTAGACATTATGTCCCATAGCGTCACTGTTTGTAAATGATATTGTATTATTGTACAAAATTAACTATGTGATAATGAAATTGCCTTTTGCCGTTTTGTAATATTATTTACTTTGATATATAAATGGCGAAAGTCCATATGATTAATACCGGATTGAGATGATATGAGACAGTATCAATCCATAAAGGTTTAATCATTAAATATCCCTAGTCGGAGTATTATCGAGATCGGACATCGATAATGCGGAATAGACTAGTATTGCGCTTGTGCACGTTGTGAGGGCACAACGGCATAGTTCTCATATATTTAAGTATTGGATACTTATGCAAGTGCGATAGGAGGTTGTGTTTTACCGATGGTACGGAAAACAGCTTCGCTCTGGATAGACCCGCGGAATCCCATTGGTAGTATGTCTGCGTGTCTATGGGAGGCCGCATCAGGGTAGGTGTATATGGTCTTAACCTGAGACTTACATCGAGAGCTAGTACTTGCGACAATCGGTAAACTTTGGTTTTGGTGGTTGGGGACCTTAACCGGTTCTGTGTACACCTCTTCTGGGTTTATCGAGAATCGTAGTGTACTGGATGTGATGTCGAGATGGAAGTATCACTTCAGACATATGGAGGTGATGATCACGCAGGACACAGAACTAGTACTCTATAAAAGGTTGCAACCGTCGGGACAATATGACCAGGTCAGGATTGTCCGATTTAAAGAGACTAGTTGCTTGATGTCCGATATATGTTTCGTACGGGGCAGACACATTTCCAGCCCCAGGCCTAACATGTGATCATCCGATACTGGTTCGATATACGCAATACTACGGTATACTACGCTTGATATAGATCTTATATTCCTATAAGAATATTTCTGGAGAATTGGGTAGGCATGGCGCTTTGCTAGAAGCCAACCTTGTCTTGTGAATCGGTAAAAACGTAGTACGAGGTACGTACGTGTTCGGATAATCCGACGACCGTATTTACTGCCAACATATCCGGAGATCTCTTGGGTCGCTTCCCGAAGATTCACCAATGACGTATGATTCAAACTCGATTAATCTTGGATTAATTACGGAGAGACTTTATCTTGGATAAAGTACTATACAAAGAGAGAGAACGATTAATTTGGAATTAATCGTAAAATTATTATATTCGATATAATAATCGAAATTCGATTTCGACGCGAAATTAAAATTAGATTTTAATTCGGGCAAACGAGTTAATTTAGAATTAATTCGTTAGCGACGTAAATAATAATTTCGCTAGGCGCAATTATTTATTTAAATTCGATTTAATTAACGTCGCGACGTAAGTTCGGTATTTCGGAAATATCGAACCCGAACGCGTGAGTGTGCGTGGGCCCACTTTCATTTGGAAACGTGTGGGGCCCACATGACACATGTCAATTTATGCATTATTTAATTCTAATGCATTGCATGGTGATAGTGTACAATGCACTCAATGGTTTTGCATGGAGTTTGAGTGTTTGACACTCTAAGCCATTGCATGATTTGTGTCATAAGTTTATTATTAATTTAATAAATATTATGGCATAAATATAAATTGATTTTTTGTAACAAAAATCATTCACTCCCTCTCTCTCTCACATTGCCGAAACTACATGCAGTTTTGGGCTCTCCATTTCTTCAATTTTGTGGCAAGATTTGAAGTTGTGCATTCAAAATCACAACAAAGGCTAGCACCTTCAAGGGATCATACAAAGGTGATATGGGAAACTAATCCTTGAGCTTGGGAGGATCAAACAAAGCTTGGAGCTGCACTTTCCACCTTGGCCGAATTCATCACTGCACAAAGGAGAAGTTTTCATTTCATCAACGCATCCGCATTCCGATTTTTGTGAGTATGATTCCGCCATACTTCAATATTGTTCATTCATTTATATATATTTTGTTTGCTCTTGTTGATCTTGGGGCTTGGTTATTTTTTCCAACAATGGTATCAGAGCTTAAAGAGCATGCAAATATATTAGGATGTTATTTGGGGAAAATTGTATGAAGCATGATTTGATGAGTTTGCTTGATTAAATATGCTTAGATGTATGTTATTTAGATTATACATCATCAATTTCATGGAAAATAAATTGGATTAATTTTTCCAACCCAAATGAGGCTTGGCCGAATACATGCAAGCATATGGACTAGATGATTTTTTAATTTTAAGACATTAGATGACTTGAAACAATATGGAATGATGATTTGTAACTCGATTGGATTGAAAACGAAATCGGAACCATTTTAATCACCTTGGCCGAATGCTTGATGGAGGATTAGGGACTTGATTTTTTGATTAAATAATGTTGGACATATATTTAAGATAAAAATTGATTAATGGATTAATTTGATATTTTTGGGAATTTGATTTAAAGAATTAATCATTATATAACACTTTAATTAATTAGTTATAAAATTTGGAATTTTTAAAATTTGGTTAGTTGGGCTTAATGTTTTAATTGGGCCTATGGGCTGGATATTGATTTTTATGGCATATGAGGGTGATTCCTTATTGGGCTTGGTAATTGGGTTTGACCCATACATTGACCAAAACCCAAGCCTAAAGAAATCAATTGAAAGCCCATCGGACTTTAATTAAACGGACATTAGATGTTAGTTGGGCTTTGAGACCCGATTGTATTAGATTTGGAATCTAAGTTATAAAAGCACAATAAAAGTGTAAATATTTAATTTAGAATTAAATAATAGGATTAGTATTGAATACGACTTAAATTGGATTTAACGAGTAGTTCGATATAATTCGTGAATTCATACTATAAGTATTTATTCTCAAATTGAGTTGGACTCGCGCAAATGCAAACAATTGTTTGAACATTGTATTGTCACCTAATTAAAGACTAATTAATTGGATTTGATTGGTTGTATAACATGCCTTGAATGAATGAATGTGGATGTGATGTATGAATAGTGTATATCGGATGGATATTAGAAGGGAAGGGTAATTTTAGAAATTATTGTAAATTTAGAATTTATAAATTGGACCTGCGTGTCCAGCCTTTCTCTTATTGTCTCTTTGTATTCTCTTCTCACCTAATTCCCCTCAATGTAAATGAGGTTTCTCTTATTGTTTTATGTAATTGGGTAAGAGTAGAATAGTGCTAGCGGGGAGAGGAAAGGGAGTGATTTGTTCTAGGAACAAGTTGTTGTTCATATCCATCCGTATATCGCTATTACTTTACTTTACGCGCTTTATGATGTTTTAGAAGCATGCTTAAGGGTGTATGATGATGAGACCTAACAAAGATAAATTAATTGGTTGCCAATTACGCGAAAAATCCCTCAAACAATATTAAGCGATTTTCCTTCCATTGAATGATTCTTGTTCAAGATCCGAAGTTGGCATTGGTTTGTTTGGCCAAAGTCAAGACCTTTGTCAATCAAGGATGTACTTGAATCATGAGAGTTTTGTTGCATATCGGTGTCTTGTCCAAATCGTGATTTTTATTGGCCAAAGTCAAGATCACTTTTTGTCCAATGACATTGATTACGAAACTTTCCTCGTCAATGGGTCCCGCTTAACTGGAATCATTAGGTTTGTTTTTGGCCAAAGCCAAGGCCTAGATGATTCGGAGGATAGGGTTAGGAAAATGTAATGGATACATTGACATTATACATATGTTTGGGACTTGGATGTCCACCTAACCGGATCTAGGAATTGGATGAGATCCAATTGATCATAGAGATCTACCTAAGTTAAATAGCATACAGCTTTTATTGGCCAAAGTCAAGGTTGTGTGTTATTTAACGGGATCCTAGCCCACTAGGAAATGCGATTTCCCGAGTTCTCCACAAGAGGGTTAGAGACTTGAAGAAAATAGTGGGAGGCTATTATTGAATTTGCAATTTCGTTCAGATACTTAGCCTTACGCGTCTTTCAAAATTATTTCGTCAATATTTTAATAATTAGTTGGACTAATATATTGTTATTTTGCTTGTAACAGTTTGACTGTACCCATAACATCGTTGACTTTAGTTGGACTATAGTTGTCAAGATGACTGGCAAGGGTAATGTCCGCGACATAATCATGGGCGATAATGTCTTCAAAGGGACAAACTTTGCCGACTGGGAAATGAACCTCAAGATAGTGCTTGGGGCTGAGAGGGTGCTGTATACTATTCAGAGACCTCTCCCGCCTAAACCCACTGAGCCACTGGAGCTAGAGTTATGGAAGACTCATAGTGACGATTGTGACCAAGCTCAGTCAGTTATGCTAGCTGCAATGACCCAGCATTTCAGACGCCAGAACAGGGACTTGGATCCCTATAACATGATGGCAAGATTGCGTGATCTCCACCGCACCAACAAGCGGATGGAGAGGTATGAGCTAGTAAGGAAACTCTTCCGCTCCCGGATGACAGACGGCGCATCAGTTGAGGCCCACGGGACTCAAATGATCGCTGACATAGATGAGTTAGCCAAGATGGGCATTGTCTTGGAGGCAGAGTTGACGATTGATATGCTATTACAATCGCTACCCGATACTTGGAAACAAATCATCATCAACTATAAGTTGATGGACACTGACGACACTCTTGGAGAGTTGTTGTCCGTGCTGAAGGAGTCCGAAAAGGAACTCCTAAAGGGGAGCAAGCGCGAGGCGCATTATGCATCGACCTCTCATGCGCCAAGGGCTGGGCCCAAGGCAATTGGAGGTGCGAGGAAGAAGAAGTTCAAGAACAAGGGCAAGGGCAAGTTGACAGTGGCTTCTAGGAAGCCAAAGGACAAATCTCGCGACATCTGCCTCAACTGCGGCAAGAGGGGTCACTGGAAACGTGACTGCCGAATGGGCAAAGGGCAGAGGGAGGATATCAAGGCTGGCAAGGCTATCGCCTCTGGTATGTTTGTTATTGAGATAAATATGAATACTTCTAGTTTTAAAAATTGGATTTTTGATTCTGGTTGTGGTGCTCATATTTGTACTGATGTGCAGGATCTGCAGGATAGCAGGGTGCTGGCATCGGGGGAGATGGATCTACGGGTCGGAAACGGAACACCAGTTGCTGTTTTGGCCGTAGGGACTTTTGTTTTAGAACTGCCCTCAGGGCATGTACTTAAACTTTTGAACTGTTATTTTGTACCTAGTTTAACTAGGAATATTATATCTGTATCCTTGTTAACCCAGCAGGGTTACACTTTTGTATTTAGAAACACTGGGTGTTATTTATATAAAATGATGCAGAAATTTGCACAGCTGTTGCAAATAACGGTCTTTATATTTTGAATATAAATGAATCTCCTAAAATGACAAACAAAAGGCTCAAAAGGAGTAATCTAAAAGATGAAGCTTATATGTGGCATTGTCGTCTAGGACACATCAACAAGACTCGCATATCCACACTTTCGAAGAGTGGGTACTTGGACGAATTTGATCCCAATTCATATGACGTCTGCGAATCTTGTCTTTTAGGCAAAATGCCTAAATCACCTTTTAGCGGTAAAGGTGAACGTGCCACAGAACTGTTGGCTCTCGTTCATACTGACGTATGCGGGCCCATGTCTAGCCAGGCTAGAGGTGGATTTCACTACTTCGTAACCTTCACAGATGATGCATCTCGTTACGGTTATGTGTATCTTATGAGACACAAGTCGGAAACTTTTGAGAAATTCAAAGAGTTTCGACACGAAGTGGAGAAACAAACAGGGAAGAGTATTAAGACATTACGGTCAGACCGTGGTGGCGAATACTTAAGTTATGAGTTTCAAGATTACTTGAAAGAATATGGTATTCTTTCACAGTGGACTCCTCCTGGAACACCGCAATTAAACGGTGTGTCCGAACGGAGAAACCGCACCTTGTTGGACATGGTAAGGTCAATGATGAGTCGCACTGAGCTACCAATATCCTTCTGGGGATACGCATTAAACAGTGCTATACTTATTTTGAATAAGGTACCGTCGAAGTCTGTTGAACAGACTCCATATGAGATATGGACAGGAAGGAAACCAGGTTTCTCTTTCCTGAAGATTTGGGGATGCTGGGCATATGTTAAACGTTTGGAAGGTACCAAACTTGAACCCAAATCTGATAAATGCCTTTTCGTAGGATATCCTAGGGAAACCAAAGGATATTACTTCTATCACCCACAAGAGAACAAAGTATTTGTTGCTCTACAAGCATTTTTCCTTGAGAAGGATTTTATAAATGCAGTGGTAAGTGGGAGGAAAGTAGAACTCGATGAAGATCGTAGTGATACTGTTCCTGGCAATGAATCAACGACGGAACAAGAACAGACCGTCCGGGATGAGTCTGTACCACAAACTTCACATACACAAGGACCGCGTAGGTCGGAGAGAGTCAGAACAGTACCTGAGAGGTATGGGTTCCTGATCTCACCTCATGTAGATATTAATCTTATTGAGGATAATGAGCCGGCTACGTATGAGGAAGCGATACAAAATATCGATTCCGCTTTATGGCAAGAAGCCATGAAGTCCGAGATGGATTCCATGTACGCCAACCAAGTTTGGACACTGGTTGATGCACCAGAAGGCGTAAAGCCTATTGGATGCAGATGGATCTTCAAGAAGAAGACCGACATGGATGGCAACGTACAAACGTACAAAGCTAGGCTTGTAGCGAAGGGGTATCGTCAACAATATGGTATTGATTATGACGAAACCTTCTCACCCGTTGCCATGATTAAATCCATTCGGATAATGCTTGCAATAGCTGCATATTTCGATTACGAGATATGGCAGATGGACGTTAAACCGCTTTCCTTAACGGAAACCTTTTGGAGGATGTTTATATGCAACAGCCTGACGGGTTTTTATCGTACCTAGACTTGCAAACAAGGTTTGTAAGTTAAATCGATCCATTTATGGATTGAAGCAAGCATCACGGTCATGGAATCAGCGTTTTGATGAGATCATAAAAGAATATGATTTCGTGCAAAACGCAGATGACCCTTGTGTATACAAGAAGGTTAGTGGGAGAGCACTTACTTTTATTGTCCTTTATGTCGACGACGTATTGCTTATAGGCAATGACATTCCCATGCTAACGTCGGTGAAAGCTTGGCTTTCATTAAAATTCTCCATGAAAGATCTGGGAGAAGCAGCCTTTATTCTTGGAATAAAGATCTACCGGGATAGATCTAGAAAGCTGCTTGGACTCTCCCAGAGTACATACATTGATAAAGTGTTGAAGCGATTCAACATGGAACAATCCAAGAGGGGATTGGTTCCAATGGTACGTGGTACCTCTCTGTCTAAGGACATGTGTCCTAAGACTCAGGAAGAGAGAGACAACATGAGTCGGATACCGTTCGCCTCGGCAGTCGGATCGATCATGTATGCCATGATATGTACACGACCTGATGTCTCATATGCTTTGAGCATGTGCAGTCGCTATCAGGCCGATCCAGGTGAAGGTCACTGGATAGCAGTTAAGAATATCCTTAAGTATCTTAAACGAACTAAGGATGCTTTCTTAATTTATGGAGGTGGAGAACTTGCGGTATCTGGGTATACCGATGCAAGTTTCCAAACCGACAAGGATGACTACAAGTCGCAATCCGGGTACATTTTTGTTTGAATAACGGAGCAGTGAGCTGGAAATCTTCCAAGCAAGATACTGTTGCCGATTCAACAACAGAAGCGGAGTACATCGCTGCATCTGAAGCAGCAAAGGAGGCAGTTTGGATCCGAAAGTTCCTAATCGGATTAGGAGTAGTTCCGTTAGCAGCTGAGCCCGTTCCATTGTATTGTGACAATAACGGGGCTATAGCACAGGCTAAGGAACCAAGGTCTCATCAACGGTCCAAGCATGTTCTTCGACGTTACCATCTGATTCGGGAGATTATACATCGTGGCGATGTAAAGGTCGAGAAGGTCACATCAGATGACAACATTGCAGATCCGCTGACGAAGGCTGTTCTTCAGCAAGTTTTTGAACGACACATACATAGTTCGGGTATTAGATGCTTGAGTGACTGGCTATAGGCCAAGTGGGAGATTGTTAGACATTATGTCCCATAGCGTCACTGTTTGTAAATGATATTGTATTATTGTACAAAATTAACTATGTGATAATGAAATTGCCTTTTGCCGTTTTGTAATATTATTTACTTTGATATATAAATGGCGAAAGTCCATATGATTAATACCGGATTGAGATGATATGAGACAGTATCAATCCATAAAGGTTTAATCATTAAATATCCTAGTCGGAGTATTATCGAGATCGGACATCGATAATGCGGAATAGACTAGTATTGCGCTTGTGCACGTTGTGAGGGCACAACGGCATAGTTCTCATATATTTAAGTATTGGATACTTATGCAAGTGCGATAGGAGGTTGTGTTTTACCGATGGTACGGAAAACAGCTTCGCTCTGGATAGACCCCCGGAATCCCATTGGTAGTATGTCTGCGTGTCTATGGGAGGCCGCATCAGGGTAGGTGTATATGGTCTTAACCTGAGACTTACATCGCTAGTACTTGCGACAATCGGTAAACTTTGTTTTGGTGGTTGGGGACCTTAACCGGTTCTGTGTACACCTCTTCTGGGTTTATCGAGAATCGTAGTGTACTGGATGTGATGTCGAGATGGAAGTATCACTTCAGACATATGGAGGTGATGATCACGCAGGACACAGAACTAGTACTCTCTAAAAGGTTGCAACCGTCGGGACAATATGACCAGGTCAGGATTGTCCGATTTAAAGAGACTAGTTGCTTGATGTCCGATATATGTTTCGTACGGGGCAGACACATTTCCAGCCCCAGGCCTAACATGTGATCATCCGATACTGGTTCGATATACGCAATACTACGGTATACTACGCTTGATATAGATCTTATATTCCTATAAGAATATTTCTGGAGAATTGGGTAGGCATGGCGCTTTGCTAGAAGCCAACCTTGTCTTGTGAATCGGTAAAAACGTAGTACGAGGTACGTACGTGTTCGGATAATCCGACGACCGTATTTACTGCCAACATATCCGGAGATCTCTTGGGTCGCTTCCCGAAGATTCACCAATGACGTATGATTCAAACTCAATTAATCTTGGATTAATTACGGAGAGACTTTATCTTGGATAAAGTACTATACAAGAGAGAGAACGATTAATTTGGAATTAATCGTAAAATTATTATATTCGATATAATAATCGAAATTCGATTTCGACGCGAAATTAAAATTAGATTTTAATTCGGGCAAACGAGTTAATTTAGAATTAATTCGTTAGCGACGTAAATAATAATTTCG
The DNA here is from genome assembly GCA_019454045.1 of Zanthoxylum bungeanum. Lineage (NCBI taxonomy): Eukaryota > Viridiplantae > Streptophyta > Magnoliopsida > Sapindales > Rutaceae > Zanthoxylum > Zanthoxylum bungeanum. The sequence goes on along the minus strand of SKCR01031405.1, from coordinate 4,028 downwards.
CTAGGCGCAATTATTTATTTAAATTCGATTTAATTAACGTCGCGACGTAAGTTCGGTATTTCGGAAATATCGAACCCGAACGCGTGAGTGTGCGTGGGCCCACTTTCATTTGGAAACGTGTGGGGCCCACATGACACATGTCATTTTATGCATTATTTAATTGTTAATACATTGCATGGTGATAGTGTACAATGCACTCAATGGTTTTGCATGGTTTGAGTGTTTGACACTCTAAGCCATTGCATGATTTGTGTCATAAGTTTATTATTAATTTAATAAATATTATGGCATAAATATAAATTGATTTTTTGTAACAAAAATCATTCAACTCCTCTCTCTCTCTCACATTGCCGAAACTACATGCAGTTTTGGGCTCTCCATTTCTTCAATTTTTGTGGCAAGATTTGAAGAAGTTGTGCATTCAAAATCACAACAAAGGCTAGCACCTTCAAGGGATCATACAAGGTGTTATGGGAAACTAATCCTTGAGCTTGGGAGGATCAAACAAAGCTTGGAGCTGCACTTTCCACCTTGGCCGAATTCATCACTGCACAAAGGAGAAGTTTTCATTTCATCAACGCATCCGCATTCCAATTTTTGTGAGTATGATTCCGCCATACTTCAATATTGTTCATTCATTTATATATATTTTGTTTGCTCTTGTTGATCTTGGGGCTTGGTTATTTTTTCCAACATAATGTATAGCGATGGGATTATTAGATGGGTGAGGGCAATTTTGGAAATTGCTGTAATAAATTTAGAATTTATTAATGGACATGCGTGTCCAGCCTATTACCTCTTGACTCTGTTGTATTTCTCTCCACCTATTCCCCTCAATGTATGAGTTTCTTTGAAGTTTTATGTAATCGGGTAGAGTAATATTGTGCTACGGGAGAGAGGAAGTGAGAGATTTGTTTTCTAGGAACAATTTTTTTAAGTATCCATCCACATATCATATTATTTTTTTTACGCGCCCTATTATCTTTAGAATGTATGTTTAGGGTGTATATGATGAACCTTACCAAAGATAATTAAATTTAGGTTGCAAATTACCGCGAAAAAACCCTCAACCATATTAAGCGTTTTTTCCTTCCATTGAGTGATTCTTACTCAAGATCATGAAGGCTTTTCCATATCGTGTCTTGTCCAAGTGTGATTTGTTGGCCAAATTCAGATCACTTCTTTCCATCGACATCGATTACGAAGGCTTTCCCAAGGTCAATGGGTTCCGCTAAACTGGGATCATTAAGTTTTTTGTGCCAAAGCCAAGCTTAGTTGATTCAGAGGAAACGGTTAGGGAAAATATTGGATAATTGGCATTTAAGGATATATGTTTCGACTTGGATGTCCACCTACTGGATCTAGAATTGGATGGGATCCAATTGATCTTAGAGATCTACCTAGTTATTTATCATACAATTTGTTGGCCAAAGTCAAGATTGTGTGTTATTTAACGGGATCCTATCCACTGGAACAAGGTTTCCCGAGTACTCCACAGAGGTTAGAGGCTCACCGAAAAATAGTGGGAGGCAAGTATTAATTTTCAATATTCGTTTAGTTACTTGCCAATACGCGCTCATTTCAAAATTTTTCGTCAAATAATTAATATATTAGTTGGACTAATATTTAATCGTTGTTTTTAATTAAACAGTTGGACTGTATTCAAACTACTTCAATTATAGTTGATTATAAATTGGATTATAGTAATCAATATATTTGAATTTAAACCAATTTAATTATAGTTGATTATATAGTTAGACTATAGTAATCATTATAATAAATAGTACCTAAAATCGTTGATTTGATAGTTAGACTATTAGAATCAAGATAATGAAAGATTAGCGTTTAAAACATAAACCTGGGTGAAAATTTTTTTTAAACGGCTTAATTTTCCGATTGGTAATAAAATCTCAGGATAGTCCTGGGACCGAGAAGTTACTTTATTTGATAGAGTGACGTCTCGAGCCTAAGCCCGGAGTTGAGAAAATAGTAGAACATGATATTTGGAATATTCATGTGATGATAACTTTAGTGCTTAATCCGTTATCTTGCCGCAAAGACTCCTTAATTTCTTAGTTAGAACTAAGGATTATATCCTTATAGTATGATATTGAAATTGAAGGATCTTCATAGATCTATCCTTAGATCTTAGAAGTACAAATTGCAATAGAAAACTTTTGGAGAGTTAATGGCTATGCTCAAGGAGTCAAATCCAAAGTTTGCAATATGGCAAGAAGCGCAAGGCGCATCTTACTTCGACATCCCAGAAAGCCAAGGCTTGGCCAAAGGCTTCTGGGGTGTGGAAAGGGGCAAAGGTAAAATCATTATAATCTTCTGGGAGACATAGACATATCCCAAAATGTCTGCCTAAACTGTGGCAAACGGGGTCACTGGAAGCGTGACTGCCGAATGTACAAAACAGACATAAAGGAATTGAAGACGGGCAAAGCTCCGACTTCAAATATGTTTTCATAAACATTTCACTACTAGTATTAAAATTGGATTTTAGATACTGGATGTGGTACATAATATACGTACCGGTGTACAGAATCTGCTGATTAGCAGGATACTGACTTTAGTTGAGATTTATCTACGAATCGGAAATGGGACAAAAGTCGCTGTTTTAACCGTAGATACCTAAGTTAGGAACTACCCTTCATGTGTGTACTTAAATTAGGAACTGTTAAAATGTACCTAGTTTGACTAGAAACATTATCTCCATATCAGGGTTTTGTTGGGTTTGTCTAAGCATCCAGATCGAATCAAGCAATGAAAATACAAAGTGAATACATTCAAGGAGTTGCGGAATACTCACAAGGATCGGTTGAGACGATGCGGTGAAGACAAAACTTTTTATGCCCTTTGAAGAGTTCATGAAGCTCACTGCAGTCCACAAATTTTGTCCTCCATTTTCGGCCAAGCTCCAAGCTTTTTGGGTTGTGATTCCAAGATCACAAGTTGGTTTCCCTATCACATTTGTATGTCCTCATTGGTTTGGTGGCTAGCACTTTGCAATTTTTGCCACAAAAATTTCCCTATTTCTTCTTCACATTCACGGCAAAAACAGAACCAGTGAAGGGGAGAAGAAGGCCTCCAAGGCCGAGAGAGAGCAAATTTTGCTCCCAAAACGTGAGAAGAGAGAGAGAATTGAAGTGATATTTTTGGTATTTGATTTAGTGTATCTAATAAACCTTTTTCAATTTCAAAAAATCAAATAAAATTGATTTATCAAATACAAAAAAAAAAGTCAAGCCATTAAAGGCTTCAACCACTTCCATCATTCCCATCATCATGAATAGTGACTTGCGTCAATCACTCAAAGTGAAAGACATATATCACTTGATTGACGATGATATGACGCTAGATGCGACTAGTGATTTGATGCTTGATTTGACTTGCGTGCCGCACTCGAATTCGAAATGCGAATGCGCTCGCAAACAATCCCGAACTCGGGTTTTGCTAATTCCAAATTAACGAATTTTCTGTTGCGACATAATTAAATGATTATGCCTAGCGAAATCACTATTCACGTCGCTAACGAATAAATTCTAATTAATTCGTTCGCCCGAATTAAAATCTAATTTAATTCCTCGTCGAAATCCAATTTCGTATAATATATATCGAATATATTATTTTATCAATTAATTCCAAATTAATCGTTATCTCTCTTTAATTGATATTTTATCTTAGATAAAATATCTCCGCAATTAATCCCAGATTAATTTCTCTCTCATCTATTAATCCCATATTATTAAAAATGCGAGTCATACGTCATCGGTGAATCTTCGGGAAGTACCCATGGATCCCCGGATATGTTGGCAGTAAATTCGGTCATCCGACTATCCGAACACGTAAGTACCAAGTACTACGTTTTTACCGACTTACAAGACAAGGTTGGCTTCTAGCAAAGCGCAATGCCTACCCAATTCTCCAGAAATATGCCTACAGGAATAAGCGATCTATATCAAGCGTAGTATATGTAGTATTGCGTATGTCATCCAGTATCGGATAATCACGCGCTAGGCCTG
>SKCR01031404.1:0-66880 GCA_019454045.1 Zanthoxylum bungeanum | reverse complement strand
GTGAGTATCTGGTACCACGTTCTTACCGATTTACAAGACATGGTTGGCTTCTAGCAAAGCACTGTGCATACCCAATTCTCCAGAAATATTCAACAAATAATATATAATCTATATCAAGTGTAGTATACTAAGTATTGCGTATTACGATCCAGTATCGGATGTCACATGCTAGGCCTGGGGCTGGAATTATGTCTGCCCCGTACGAAGCATATATCGGATCACTAGCAACTAGTCTCTTTAATCGGATAATCATGACATTGTCATATTATCCCGATAGTTACAACATATAAGAGTACCAGTTTTGTATCCCTGCGTGATCATCATCTCCATATGACTGAAGTGATACTTCCATCTTGACATCACACCCAATACACTACGATTCTCAATAAACCCAGAAGAGGCGTACACAGAACCTGTTAAAGCCCCGGACGACCAAAACCAAAGCGTATTGATTGTCGCAAGTATTAGCGATGCAAGTCTCAGGTTAAGACCAAATACACCTACCCTGATTCGGATTCCCATAGACACATAGTCATACTACCAATAAGATTTCGAGGGGTTTATCCAGAGTGAAGCTGTTTCCGTACCATTGGCAAACACAACCTCCTATCACACTTGAATAAGTATCCATTACTTAAATATATGAGAACCATGTCGTTAAGCTTCCATAACGCACACAAGTGCTAGCATATTCCACATTATCGATGTCTAGTCTCAATAAGACTACGACTATGGATATTTAATGATTAAACCTTTCCTGGATTGATACTGTCTCATATCTTATTAATCCGGAACTAATCATAAGGACTTATCATTTGTATATTCAAGTAATCTAATCACAAAATGATAAAATAGCAATTTCCTTTGTCACATAGTTAATTTGTACAAAAACCACAATGTCTTTTACAAATAGTGACGCTATGTGTCATAATTGTCCAACAAATGAGCCTACAAGTTGAAGACTACAGATGGAAGAACCATTCAAAACCGTTAGAATGTGATCCATCTTAAGCAATTTTATAGATGAAGCCAACACACTTAGTCATAACATAGCCACTAGACATGTGACTATATATTGACTTGGGGATATGGAGACTGCCATGTGAATTTTATAATAATATTGGGATCAATTCCTAGTGTATGAATTTCAATTGGCGATACGACATTCAGATGGTTAAAATAAGATAGAATTTTTTGAATTTCTTTGTTTTCATTTATCAATACAAAAAGAGAGTTATGAGTACAAAAAAAAGGTCATTCGATTACATGGAGAAGAGAAGCTAATCTTTTGGAATTTAAGGAGACTGGGCTTCACCAAGAGAGTTGACAGTTGTATGGGCATCTTAAGTTTCGGAGGCATGAGCAATTGCAGTCTTCAATGTCGCAGTTTCCTTTGCACCCAACCCTTTACCAATCTCAACCATCTTCTGTTCAACGACCTTATGAGTCTCCTCGGACCCTACTAATCCCCTTTTGCAGTAATATTTTCCTCAGAATCAAAAGACCTTTCGCTATCTTCATTTCCTTCATCCGACGAATGAAGCCCGACTTCATACCTTTCTTGTTCCTTAATCCATTTTTCGGGAGCCCAATGCTAATGTTCTCCAACCAGGAACTGCTTCATCAGTTTACTTCTCTCAATCAGCATAGCCTCATAGTAGATCTCCTTCAATCTCTCCACAAGTTCTTCATTTTCCTTCCTTAGAGATTCCACACATACTTTATAAGCCTCATTCTCAGCTTCAGAAACTATCCTCTCCAACTTCAGTGTTGCTTGAGTCGCCTTCAGCTCCTTTTCCACCTCCTCAACCCTATTTGCCTTCTTCTTATAATCCTCCAATCCAGTCTTCAACTCGGCGTTCTCATTTCTTACTATTGTGTTGGATCTCTCCAACTCCTTAATCTGCCTTTGACTGGACTCGACATACTTTTATTGAAACAAGCTGTATTCGAGAGCCTGGCAAACATGAAATTAACAGTGTTAGAAAATGACTAGAGAAATATACTTAATGAAGAAAAAGATGACTCAAAATGACTTTTACCTGGTAGTTGACTGCTACAGCTTTCTTAATCAACTCCAGAGGACCAAACTCAACCATCTGATTTTCATCTTCTTCCAGAAGCAAGCCCTTGACAAACTTTGAGAGGCTGGAAGGGTCTGAAATTGTTGTCGACCCATGAAGAATCTTCACTATCATGTTCTCCAGGTCTTCCTCTACTTCCATAGAATTCCTCTTCTTAGAAGCGACAGTCAACTCAGTCGACTATATAGTTGCAACAGTTGTCCCAGTTGAAACCACATCCTTTAGAACTGGGATTTTGATTCATGTAGCTTGAGGCTCCTTCCATTTGGCCATCTTGCTTTTTCTTATGTTCTTCATTTCGTCAAGAGAATGCACCTTGAATCGACCAGACATAATTTCAGCTGAGCATAAAATTTCTTTAGGAGTTAATGGCTTGAAAATAAGCAGCCTCTCAAAGGTCATTTGACACAACCAAGTTCCCAATATCACAGCTAAAATTTGCCTACGAAGAGACAAATAGATATTTTCTAAATTAAAGACCTCCTTCCACAATAGGGTTAACCTCAACCTCTTCTCTTCCAAAATAATTCTCCAATTCCTGTCAGCAGCAGGCAGGCTGAGGATGAATTTGGTGTTCGAAATGACTCGACTGGTAGTGTCGAATGACTTATTGTTAAGAAGACCTACAAGAAGGGAAAAACATGAGCCTCAGTCATTCAAAAGTGTAGAAGTAAGGAAAAATAAAGTAAAATACACACTCGACGAACTCCAATGTTCAGGGATTCAGCCAGCTCCAACCGACCCAAAAATATTCTCCTCATCACAAAGAAATAGTATTTCTGCCAGTCTCTCATATCATTAGTCGTGAACCCCAAAACTAAGTGTTTTTTCTTCTGGCGAAGATACAAAGTGTATCTCTCATTTTCAGTCAAATGTTCCTTCAAATAATAGGTGTACAATAAATCCCTCACTCCAAATTATACTCCCAGCTCAAATGCCATACACTCAATCGACATCAGAATTCTCCAATTGTTTGGCATTAGTTATGATGGGGCTAACCCATAGTAGTTCAATACCTCCCAAACTAACTAGGGTATTGGGAACCTAAACTCATCAGCAAATAGGCGTTCATAAAACCAAATCCACCTTGGAATTTTGTAATCAATCCTTTCACTCTACATGGCTAATCTCACTTCAATCGACTGAGGAAACCTATACTTCAACTTCATTTCCCGCATGGATTTATCGGTCACTCGATTGATAGGGTTCTTGGTTAAAATATGTGTTGGTTCACTTGTACTTAGGGTTTCACTCGACTCCCCAACATGTGGTAAAGTCCTAAGTGACATCGCGTCTGTGGGTATTCCTAGAGGTGGTTCAACTATTGACAAAATCTTAGCCTCACTAAAATCCACATGCGACCAATCAAAACAGATCTCTACCTCAGTCGATTCACTCAAAGAAATTATAACAAGAGATTCAACATACCTCTCTATCAGGTTATCACTACTATCTCTAGAACTTTCACTTGACATCTTTCGAACTACAGATTTATAAACACCAAATTCTATATTCTCTATAAGTCCTGAAGATCTAGCAAACCCTAATCCTCAAACAAAATTTTCCTACTTTATTAAAACCCTAAAGATCAAATCTCCTAAATTGACAAGAAACGTTTGAATCTACCTTATGAACAATGAAGAAATTAAAGAACACAAGAAGAGGGTGTTGAAGAATACCTTGAAGGCTTGGGAATCATTTCCAACTTGCTGAGACGAGAGTTTTAAGCGAATAAAGCAAATGAGCCTCCAAGATTCTCTTATATCCATATCTCATTGGGGAGCTTCATTTTCCCGCCTAAAAGACACCTCGAAAATCGCTAGGGCTATAGTGTTAATTGAGTGAAGGCCTAAAACCTTCAAAGGCCCATTTAACCTAACTGAAGCCCAACTAGTAAGGACAGGTAAACATAGTCGTCGACTGGGGACATTCTGAAAGAGCTATATTTACTTGGAACAAGATAGCCTTCAAAGACCAGTAACCTCCATGCGACAAATGAAGATACTTGTTCATTGAGGAACCACATCTATTGCCTTCCAATCATCCTAGACGACAAAGAAACAACATACCATACAGTTCTTACACTAGAAGCTCAGCAACTGCTTCATCTGTCATTGTCTCCAGACGACATGTATAAAGGTTCTCCCCTTGCCACTAACCATGTGTGATTTCAGACATGCAGCTTAACATATGATAATCGGGTCCCATTCGACATGAAAAAGTCAAGACAGTTGAATTATCATGCTTATATCTTCCTTTGGCACTAAGAGTCTATTCGACACTAGCTTATAGCTTGTCAACTATAGTTCATCGCTCAGATCCAGAGGACATGACATAATACTTGCTTTATAATACCACCAATTGTCCTAGCCGACATAGTCTCCAGACGACAGGTGCTCATGTTATTTCCTTACTAATAACAGTATTTATAATTTAAGACATACAAGCATGTCATATGGTTAAAAGGTCTCATTCGACACGATAAGGTGAATCAACATAATTAAATTGACCAACACATATCTTCTTTCGGCATGAAGAATCCAGTCGATGCTAGCCTTATAGTTAGTCAGCTGAAGATCATCATGAACCTTCGTCTGGTTCAGTCGACGAGAACATTCCCCATGGCTCATGTCGAGTCAAGATCATGTCATGGACCTTCATCTGGTCCAGAAGACATTGAAGACTCCCCTGGTCATTCTCTAGACCAGTCGGCTAGAGGTTATCCTGAACCTTCATATGGTTTAGTCGACGTGATTATTCCTCATGGCTCATGTCGAGTCGAGATCAAGGCTTGAAATTTCATCTGGTCCAGACGACATTGAAGACTCCACTAGTCATTCTCTGGACCAGTCGGCTGGAAATTATCCCGAATCTTCATCTGGTAAAATAGATGGGAACATTCCCCATGGCTCATGTCGAGTCTAGATCAAGGCCTAGACCTTTATCTGGTCTAGACGACATTTAAGACTCCCCCGGTTCTTCTCTGGACCAGTCGACTGGAGGTCATCCTGAACCTTCATCTGGTTCAGACGACGAGAACATTCTCCATAGCTCATGTCGAGTCGAGATAAAGGCCTAGACCTTCATCTGTTCCAGACGATATTAAAGACTCTCATGGTCATTTTCTGTACAAGTCGGCTGGAGATCATCATGAACCTTCATCTGGTTCAATCGACGGGAACATTCCCTATGGCTCATGTCAAGTCGAGATCAAGGTATATACCTTCATCTGGTCCAGACGACATTGAAGACTCCACTGGTTCTTCTCTGGACCAGTCAGTTGGAGATCATCATTAACCTTCATCTGGTTCAGTCAACAGGAACATTCTCCATGGCTCATGTCGAGTCAAGATCAAGGCCTGGACCTTCATCTGGTCTAGACGACATTGAAGACTCCTCTGGTTCTTCTCTGGACCATTCGACTAGAGAACATCATGAACTTTCATCTCATTCAATCGACGGGAATAGTCCCCGTGTCTTATTTCGAATCGAGATCAAGACCTAGACCTTCATCTGGTCCATATGACGCTGACGACCCCTCACAGGTACGCTCACATATTTTTTCCATGCAAGTACATCTAGACCTTTATCTAGAGATTTTCATAAACTTTTATCTAGTTCAATCGACGGGGTCATTCCCTGCAGCTCATAATCATATCCCAGATCAATCATCAAATCTGGTCGATTGAGGACCCTCCCTTAGCTATATTCATTCTTCATAAAGACCTCTGACATATCCAAGCGACATCAACGTTCAGGTACGCCTACATACTTTAATCTAGTCTCAGATGATATACTCATCAAGTACTCTGCAAGTCAATGACTCTTTAACTTAAAGAATATGAGACAAATTGTACGAGTCAAATTTGGGCCAAGAGAAAAATCGTGTTTTCATCTTGGGCCCAATATCAAGTAAAGCCCAAATCCTAACAGTATCCGGCTCAAATGACCTAACTATTCACATTTAAAGCCCAATTAACAGATAGCCCAAATGACACTCAATTAACTCATCAACAACCATATTCCCTCTTTTCCCAACAAATATACTAACACCCATATGCAAATATTTTTCATCACCAAAAGCTAAGATCTCGTGCACGTTGTGGGTCCCACCTCTATAAATACAGCAACTATGCCAACTAAAAATAATATCTATCAACCTATAAAAGGATGCAAAACTTAGACATTCATTCATTCATATCTTAGCTTTCATACTTAAGCTCTCAAAGCATACCACAATCCAAACATCGACCCACTGCCCCCGCGGTAGTCAACGAAGGTCAAGGTAACGTCGAACCTTATTCTTCCATCATTTACAGCTCGTCTTCGCTACTGACTTGAACGTCGGAGTGCCTACGCACCCACCACCACACACCGGTAGGTAGAAACTCCCCGCTTATTCTACCTTTATTTTGTAGGATCGCTAGTACCCATCATATAAATTCTCGATTGTTGTGTTGTTGAGTGATTTGGGGGTTCCAAACAAGTTCAAACAAATTTAAATAGTTTTATGGAAAATTTGAGGGAGAAAGATAAAACATGATAAGTTAAAATTCTTCAGTGTGATTTGTGTTATATAAGTATTTTAATTAGTTAAAAACCTTCAATTTTTTCCTAAACTTGAGATGTTATTTCACACAAGAAGATTATTTTTTATCTTATCTCTATATTTTAGTGCAAAACATGCAAAGCTCTATCTGCAGCGAGTTTAATATTGAATCTAATAGTTTGGCATAAGACAAATAAGCAGCTCATTTTTTAATTTGCTTTTGAAGATCCTATAGCTACTACTGCTGGTGTTGCTGGCCATGCTTGTTAGTGATGCTCATTCTGCCTGTTTTGGTGGAGCTGTTGGTGTTTTGTGAAATACTGGTGTTACTGCTGCTGGAGTTGGGATGCTTTTATTTGAGCTACTGGATGACTGTTTTACAGCTGCTATGCTTTTTTTTTAATATACATGGTGTTTTTGTCATTTTATTATGTAACATCAACATTGGTGCCAAACTATCAATGGTTTGGTGGTGTAGGGTCCAGGATCTCACCTTGAGGTTCTGGGTTCGAATCCAGGGGTGCATTTCTTGTAAGAGCCTGAGACAGCCGGTGGTTTTACCTGCACCGCGGCCCAGAATGGGTGGTTTGGTGGCGGGGTTTCCATCGTTTCCAAAAAAATAAAAAATAAAAGTATTTCTATCATTTCACCTATCAACTATAACAGTTGAAGGATGGTAATTCAAACCGGAGGGGAGGTAAGTAATTATACATGAATACATTTTATCTATGTGTAATCAGTGTGGGTACATGATATATCAAATTTTAAGCCAATCATAAGATTTTATATCACTTAGAATGTTAATTTTATTCAAAAAATTTCAATAAATTTTTGGACAAATCTATAATATAATATACAATAATTGAATTGTCAGAGGTCGTCCACAATCTACAAAAATCATATGGAAAAGAAGTTGTTGACGGCTGATTTTGGTCTCAGGGTAATATGGGAATATCACCTCCGAGGTAATCCTCATTCAATAGTGAATTTGTTTGGTTATGGGGGACCAAAAGCAAATTTAGCGAGAGACAGATAAACACACCAATCGACAAAGAGATTTAACGTGGTTCGGTGGATTTTGGATCCGACCTACGTCCACGGGCACAAAGAGGATGATACTTTTATTACTGAAAATACGCTTCTTAGGTCTCTTCTTTGTTTTTTACAAGTCAGAGCTTGATGATTTTAATCACTGATTTTTTGATGCCCCTTACACATACTCTGCCCTCCTATTTATAATAGTACAGAAATCAGACTCCTATTTGCATAAGAAATCCTAGTTGAACTTAGTCTTCTCCTCTTGTGAGGATTCCTAATCCAACGTTGTCTTCTCTTTTCTTATTCCTTGTGGTATTCTGACTTCATTTCTTTGTGTGAGTAGGATAATTCGTTTATCTTATCCGCAGGAATAGGGTGTCGTCATCCTTGAGCATGTCTTGCTATCTGGTCGGTCTTCATGAGGTCGGTCATGGTAATCTTTTTATGCCGAGAATGATTCTGTCGACCTGATAGTGCCCGGCTATCTGACCCCAAGTGATCGGCGACCGGTCATAAAGTGCTCGGTACATATCTGTGTGGTCGGTCTGGAACCGTAAGGTGTTTGTCCTTTGACTGCAAAGTGGTCGGGTTGGGTTTTAATGATCTCAACCAAGCAGGGATTTACCCTTCTGTCCTCGTCGTGCTGCTTTAAACATCATAGTGCCTGAAAACACCATCAACATATGTCCTCTAGTTCTCGGTTCCAACGAGTGTACGAGTTGGTGCCGGGAACTATATATAAATGGTGTGCTGACTTGAATCTGTTGGGGGTCGACCTCGGTGTGGAATATGTTGTGTTGCCTCTTTTCAAACCGCCTTTTCTTGAGACGCGCAACAGTCACGTCTGTTTAAATGCCCATCAAATCATCTTTAGGTTTTCTTCCAGTTTTGACACTTGTCGAACATCCGTCATGTTCCCGCCAAAAAGGAAACGAATCGGGCGTGTAGAGGCGTTTTTACAGTGCGCTGATCTCAACCGTCTGTTTAAATTTGGCAGACCTCTTTTGCAGTCGACACTTGGCGTTCATCCAGGTTCCTCCTTTCGAACCAACGGTCACGAGCGCCCTGGTCATGACTATAAGAAGGCGAGGCTTTCACTGTTCAATCTTTTTTGGCAATTTCTCTTTCTTTCCCGAAAGTATCTCCGTGAATCGCTCAAATCAGTGTTCTCGAAATTCAACCGCGGGCTTTTTTCTCTGTTGCGAACATAAGGAACGGGCAAACCGTACTGCACAACCTCCGGATTTTCTGAGAAGAAACAAGTAAGTCTTCTGAACGATCGCTTCCCTTTTTTGTGTTATGAATCCTGCTTTTTTTTTTTGAATGTTGCTAGGGAACGACATAAGGCTTTGTTGGATTCTGCTTTAGGGTACTTTTAGAACCCACCTGTTTTAGAAACCTGAGTAGTTTCTTAGTTATAGACTGACTTCCCCTTCCTTTTTTGTTTTCCGGATGTCAGGGATGTCTGACAGCAGTTCTTCCCCTGAAAAGCCTGCTAAAACCTCAACTCCCACTGCTGAAGAGCTCTCCTCGGGCTCGGGGGAACCTAGTGTAGAAGACCTTGATACTACCCCTACTCCTTCTGAGATCGAACAAGATTCCTACCATCAAAGGGTTCCTAGGAAGGATCCAGAGTCCGGTGATCTTGGTTCGTCGGCTCTGGATATGAACCGTCCTTCCAAAATAACTGAAGACGACCTTGTCTTACTTCGACAGCGATATAATATTCCGATAGATATCGCCCTTGAAGTTCCCGGCCTGATGGATCGCGCTAGTCAACCTGACGAGGGCTCGGTGGCACTTCTTCCTGCCTTTTTCGAGTGTGGGCTGCGGCTGCCGGTTCAACCTTACTTTGCTTGGATGCTGGCCGAGATGGAGATTGCTCCTTGTCAATTGAGTCTAAACAGTTGGAGGATTTTGGCCGGGTTGTATGTAGATTGGCATCGGGCAGGATTTGGCGAGCCTTCTCTCGAAGAGGTGAAGACGTTATACCGGTTGAAGGCCAATCCTAGGTCGTACCACGGATGGTATTACCTTTCAGCTTATGACAGCTCGTCAAATGTCGTCAAAAAACTCCCTGACTCCAATAAGAATTTTAAAGACCTCTGGTTCTGGGCCATTGGGGATTGGGGACGGTCCCTAAGGTCGGATGAAGGGGAGTTCTTGGTACCGGATATCTTCAGGGCGGGAGGTTAGGAGGTCAACTTTTAGCTTTCCTTAGTTTTTTTTGTTTGGACTCTTACCCCTTCTTTTCTGTTCCTCCTAGCGTGTTGGAGGGATGCTCCCAAGGTTTCCCATCGGGTCCGGAAACGGGTAGTCTGGGCTCGTCGGTATGCTGCCCACTGGAGGGAGTTGGTAATGATGCGGCCTTTGTTGAGTCGGGCCTTACTCGGACTGTCCCTTCGGAGGTCTCGGGTCGGATATGTAGATGTTTGCTGACTGTTTTTGACTTCCCTGTTTGTTTATCATGTTTGATGTCTTTGCTGTATGCTCGGGTCCTAATTTCCTTCTCCCATTTTTTTGTAGGCATGTCAAAGAGGCCGAAGTATCTTGAGCGGTTGGCCGGTACCATGAAGAAGGATGGCCACGCTGAAACTGGAACTTCCCGGGCACAGCCTGAATCCGTTGCGGTTGGGGGGTACCTCAAAGGAAGGTTCAGCCGGCTACTCGGGATCCATCCTCTCCACCCGGTTTGCAGTTATCAGGATCTGCTCGGTTGGTCAGTCCGCCGAAGCCTTTTAGGAAAATGAGGCGTCAATTTGGGGCCGAAGAGGCTGAGTTGGAGGGCGAGGAGCCTGTGCAGGGCAAGAAGAAAGATGCCCGTCGGGGGAAAAAATCTTCTGAGGGCTCCTCTAAGAAGCGAAAAGGTTCCGTGATCCTCGGGGTGGATGATTTGGGTGAAGGCATCCGGGAGGCTACTTCTCACCTAGTGCCGGCTTTTAATGAATTGGCTGAGGTGATTCCCCCGGGGGAGGTTTCGAGATATGAAGATATCTCTCCTGAAGCCTTGGTGACCGAGATGAGCTCTCAAATGGCAAAGGTAGTTTTATTCTTCTTCTTTCTGATTTCGGTTCTCGGTCTTCTTTATCTCATATCTTGACTTTCTTTGTTTTTTTGCAGGCTACTTACCTCATGGCCAAGAATAAGGACCTCATTTTGAGTCTATTGTCCGAGGGTGGTCAGGCCCAGAGACTTCAGAATCGCCTTACAGAAGTGGAAGCTAAACTGGCTGACCAGGAGGAGGTGATAAAGAACATTGAATCGACTGCAATTGAGAACTTCAAAACAAACAAGGCTTTCAAGGCTGCTGCTGCTGCGTTGGAGCGAAAACTCGCCGACACTGCACGGGAGGATTTGCAAGTCGCCCAATCTGAGATCGACATTTTGAAAGGGAAGGTAACAAGCGTTGAGGCCAAGTTGAAAACCCAGGATGAACAGATGGCACGGGCCCGAGACGTTCTTGAGAGGAAAGAGGCTGAGCTTGAGGATAGAGAGGCCGATCTTGAGGCCGAGAAGGATGCCATCCGCCTTGAGGGGGTTGGTGACTGTGCTGAACTGATATCGATGGTGCTGCCAAGTCTGAACATGGATCCCATTTATGCGGCCATCAGTTTTTGCAAGGGGGAAATTTCTGAGGAGGAGTTCCAGAAGTGGCTCCCTCCTCCTACCGAAGAGGTGATGGATCCCGACCTGATTTCGGTTGTTCCGGCTTCCGGGGCTTTCCAAGAAGGACGACCTGATGTTCCTGCCCCCGGCGAGGACTGCCTTCAGATCCCTCCTCCCATCCCTGAAGCAGAGGTCTCTCATGCCGCCGAGGTTGAAGCTGCAGTTCCTCCTCCCGAGGTCGAGCCGATCCTTCCGCTGTCTGAGCCAGCTGAGGAAGAAATTCCCGCCCCTGTGTGGGCTGAATGAGAAAGGGTAACCCGACCGGGGCCCTGTGTACACTTTAATTTTTGTAATAACATTTTAAGCTGTATTTTGACATACACATATATATATGTTTTTATGTGTCCTTCTTTATCTTTTTCTCCTTTTTCTTTATGTTTCCTGTTATCCGAACACTTTGAGACCCTTCGGGGGTCATCATGAGCTGGGGGGGCATAACCCGACCCCGAGCTGAGTTAGACACTTAATTCTGGGGGGATGTTACCTCCCCAATTCAAAGAAGCTGGCTCGGTGGGACGTAACCCGACCCCGAGCTGAGTGAAAGACTTGGGCTCTGGGGGAATGTTACCTCCCCAATCCAAAGAGCTGACTCGGTGGGATACAACCCGACCCCGAGCTGAATGAAAACACTTGGCTCTGGGGGAATGTTACCTCCCCAGACCAACGAAGACCGACTCGGTGGGACGTAACCCGACCCCGAGCTGAGAAAAGTACTTGGACCTGGGGGAATGTTTCGTCCCCAGTCCGAAGGCTGACTCGGTGGGACGTGCCCCGACCCCGAGATGAGATAGATAAAGTGGCATCGGTGGAATGAAATCCAGTCCCGAGCCGTTTAATCAAGTGGTCTCGGCGGATTGAATCCAGTCCCGAGCCGATTAACGAGGAGGCTCGGCGGAACGTAATCCAGCCCCGAGCCGACTAACCCCTGGGACTTATTCAGAAGGGAAGTGAATCAACCTTTGAAGCCCTACCGGATCTGGCATGGGCGTCCCGCTGCCAGACCGGCGAAAAACAAAAACAGGATTCTGGAAAATAAAATCAAAAGGTGGGGGTGACTTAGCACCTATCCCAAAAAAATGTTTTTGCAAGCATAAACAACAACATGGATGTCTCAAAACAGCGTCCCGTCTGAGGTCTATAAAAACATAATTCGGAATCTTTCAATTCAGTGTCCCGGCGAACCAGGATTCGGATCAGAGAGCGTTTAAATGGTAAGGGCACATCCTCTATACGTAGGGAGCCTGTATATTGCACGAGGGCTCCTCCTTACCACGCTGGAGCAGGCACACGCCACAGGGGCACAACGCATCCCCGTGCTGTGTCTCTCGCAGATCCGGATGATGAATGGATCAAAGAGTGTCCGGGATACTAAGGGTATATTCCTCCTTAGGTCCGGCATCACTGGAGCTAGCAATCGTCATGGGGGTGTCATCACCCCCCGTGCTATGCTTTCCCACGGATCCATTACATCAGGTAGGTGAGGATCAAAAGAGTGTTCGACACATTAAGGGCATGTTCCTCCTTATCTTCGGTAACACTGGAGTATGCAATCGCCACGGGGGTATCATTCCTCCATGTGCTATGCTTCTCCCGAATCCTATGCATCGAGTACGCCCCTGAGGACCCCGAGTCAAGAGAGATACTTGGTTCTGGAGGAATGTTCCGTCCCTAGGCCGATAAGCGTGACTCGGTGGGACGTAACCCGACCCCGAACCGAAAAGTCAAGTGTCTTCGGCGGAACAAGATCCAGCCCCGAGCCGACTAATGAAGAGGCCTCGGCGGAACGTAATCCAGCCCCGAGCCGATTAATGAAAAGGCCTCGGCGGAACGTAATCCAGCCCCGAGCCGATTAATGAAGAGGCCTCAGCGAAACGTAATCCCCCCGAGCCGATTGAAATGGTAAGGGTATAACCCTCCTTATGTTATGTTTCTCACAGATCTATGTTCTTTGATTTTTGTATGGAGTCGAACGACTCTGGTGTGACTTTGTGTCTTCTTTATGGCGGTAGTTTGTGGTCGGGTAGTTGCGAGTTTTGTGTTTTTTTAGTTTTGGATCGTCGTTCTGAGTATGTCCCCGAGTTTTTTGAATATGGTTTTGTAAAGTTTTATTTTTCTAGGAGAGCGTTTGGAAAAAAGAAACTTTTTTATTCATACTCGGGGATATACTGCACTTCTTACAACTCTATGTGGGTCATTTTGAGAGAGGCTTCTGTATTTGGACTCCTGTCGTAAACAGATAGGAGGGAGGGAAAGTTTACTGGAAGTATTTCCTCAACATCTCAGCGTTCCATGGCTTTTTTAATCTTGTGCCGTCAAGGGCATTACTTTATAGCAGTAAAGTCCCTGATCTGTGATGAAAGTTGTCTTCTCTTCGTCTGCAGGGCATATTTTGACCTGGTTGTATCCGGAGAAAGCATCCATGAAGCTCAATAATCCTTGACAGGCTGTGGTGTCTACTAGCTGGTCTATGTTCGGCAAAGGAAAGCTGTCCTTTGGGCACGCCTTGTTTAGGTCGGTGAAATCGACACACATTCGCCACTTGCCATTGTTTTTTCTGACCAACACCACGTTTGATACCCAATCCGGGTACCTCGCCTCCCTGATGAGACCTGCCTTTAGTAACTTCTCGACCTCGGCTGCTATTGCTTTACTCCTTTCTTGATTGAAGTTCCTTCTCTTTTGCCTGACCAGCTTGCGAGATGGATCTACTGCTAGACGGTGATTGATGAATCTCGGGTCGATTCCAGGCATGTCATTGTATCCCCAGGCAAAGACGTCCGGGTATCCTTTCAGGCATTCTAGCAGATCTTGTCATAGAGACTTGCTCAGGCCTCCCCCTATCTTTATACTTTTTCCTGGCCCGTAGAGTTCTATTTCTTCTTCGTCTCCTCAGCTGCAGCGAGTCGGGCATTTTTGTTTGGCCGGGGCTCTGGGCTTCTATCTTCTTCTTCTTCACCCAGGCTTCTTTGTCGTTTTCGGGTATCTTTTTTGATGCAGAGAGTTTCTCGTGAGAGAGTTGCGAAGCAGCTTCGAGCTATTTTCTGGCTTTCGCATACGATTCTGATCCCCTCCCGGGTGGGGAATTTCATTTTTAGGTGGTAGCAGGACATTGCGGTTTTTGTTTTCATCATGAAAGGTCGTCCGACGATGGCTTGGTAGCTGCTCATGCAGTCCACTACAGCGAAGTCCGTCATGATCGTCCGGGTCCGGGGATGTGTCCCGACTGTTATTGCCAAATGTATCCTTCCCAGTGGGATGACGGCTGATCCTCCGAAATCGTACAAGGGAGTGCTATCGTTGGTCAGGGTTGCATATTCCACCCCTAGGTCGTCCAGTGCTTCTCTGGAAATTATGTCAACTGCGCTTCCGGGGTCCACTAGGATTCTGTCTACCTCCGACCCGCCGACTATTGCCTTGATTATCAACGCATCGTCATGAGGGAAACTTACTCCTCGGGCATCCTCATCAGTAAACATTATTGGTACCGACCGACTTCCCTGGAGTCCTGTGACCTGCTCTGTTTCTAGGACGTCTGGTCCTCGGGTTCTGCTGTAATCTTTTCTTGACCGGTTAGAGTTTTCGGCCAGTGTTCTCCCTCCTGCGATGATATTGATTTGGCGGCCACGTGCTCTTTGTCTGGCCGTCATGACTTCGTGGTCAATGTATTTGTTCAGATACCCGTTTCGTGCTAGATCTTCCATTTGTTCTCGTAGATCTTTACATCAGTCAGTTGCATGTCCTCTGAAGTTGTGGTGTACACAATAAGCCTTTTGGTTCCTTTTGTCCAGGGGGAATCTTCTTTGGTCGGGTTCTACTAAGAGGCATTTCCCCTGGATCTCCATGACAATTTGTCCCAGTGGTTTCTTTAGGGGAATGTATGCATCTTCCCCAACCACATGATTTACTTGGGTCGGTGCCCTTCTCTCTTGGTTGTCTCGGTGCAGTGGTTTGAACTCCTTGTGCTTCGGAGGTGGTCTTCTGGATTCTCTTTCTACACGGCGGGGGGCACCTTCCCTTGTGGTTCTTTCTCTGATGGTGTTCCCTTTTCGGGATACTTTCTCCTCGTTCTCTAATAAAATGAATTTTCGGGCCACCTCTAGGGCAGTTGCGTAGTCCGGGGTGTCTTGGATCCTTAGGTGGGTCCATAGCCTCCCGACTTTCAAGGCTCCTTTCAGGCTTTCCAGGGCCTCGGGGGATTCGTACCCTCCGACTTCGAGTACCAGATTGTGGTATCTTTCAATAAATATTTTCAATGGTTCAATCGTCGTCTCCTGTTTCATAAGCCTTAGTTCTCCAATTGTCTTTCTGGGGACGCAAGCCCCATTGAAGTGTCGTATGAATGACTTTCTGAGTTGTGCGAAGCTGCTGATGCTTCTTGGGGCTAGGCTTCTATACCATAGAATGGCCGGTCCGGCTAGAGTTAAGGGGAACACTTTGCAAATGGCGTCCCCTGTTACCCCTTGTACCTCCATTAGTAGGACGAAGCCTTCGATGTGGGTTTTGGGGTCGGTATGGCCCTTGTATGACGTCATGTTTGGCATACTGAATCTTTTTGGAATTTCTCTGACTTTATTTCTTCTGTGAGGGGGGACTCATCTTTGCCGTCCTGGACATCCCCTCTGTCCGTATTGGGGTATACTCCCCATTTGACCAGCTCCTCCCGTAACCAAGATTTCATGCCGCTGTCCTTGGTTCCATGCCTCCTCCTGCGGTTTCCTCTCTTTTTGTTGTCCTGGGCGCGGTACTTCTCAGGCCCGGTATCTTCCCGTACTCTCTCGTTATATTCTTTCCTTCTTCTCTTCTCCGGTGCTGTGAGGACCATCGTAGGAGGAGTCTGGTGACGATTTGTCCTCCTCTTCCTCCCACATGTCCTCGGTCTGGGAATCTTTCTGCACCACCACGGACCTTACCATGTAGGGATCCCTCCTCCGGGGTCTGTCATCCTCACTTGTATCGATAATTATTTTTCCTTCTGCTATGTCGTTCCTTCGTCGGCTAGTCCCGGTCTCGAATTTTCCGTCGTGCGCTCCTTCTATCTTTTCCAACTACGGTCTACTATGGTTTTTTAGCAGGGTTTGATTTTCCTCCCTTTCTTCCTTCCTTAGGTTCTCCTCGATTTTCTCCATCCAATATGCAGCCGAGCTCCCAGATGATTGGTGGTTTCCGCCTTCCGCCATTGTCTCACTACGCGAGTTGCTTTTTGTTGAATCCCCACAGACGGCGCCCAACTGTTGACGGCTGATTTTGGTCTCAGGGTAATATGGGAATATCACCTCCGAGGTAATCCTCCTTCAATAGTGAATTTGTTTGGTTATGGGGGACCAAAAGCAAATTTAGCGAGAGACAGATAAACACACCAATCGACAAAGAGATTTAACGTGGTTCGGTGGATTTTGGATCCGACCTACGTCCACGGGCACAAAGAGGATGATCTTTTATTACTGAAAATACGCTTCTTAGGTCTCTTCTTTGTTTTTTACAAGTCAGAGCTTGATGATTTTGATCACTGATTTTTTGATGCCCCTTACACATACTCTGCCCTCCTATTTATAATAGTACAGAAATCAGACTCCTATTTGCATAAGAAATCCTAGTTGAACTTAGTCTTCTCCTCTTGTGAGGATTCCTAATCCAACGTTGTCTTCTCTTTTCTTATTCCTTGTGGTATTCTGACTTCATTTCTTTGTGTGAGTAGGATAATTCGTTTATCTTATCCGCAGGAATAGGGTGTCGTCATCCTTGAGCATGTCTTGCTATCTGGTCGGTCTTCATGAGGTCGGTCATGGTAATCTTTTATGCCGAGAATGATTCTGTCGACCTGATAGTGCCCGGCTATCTGACCCCAAGTGATCGGCGACCGGTCATAAACTGCTCGGTACATATCTGTGTGGTCGGTCTGGAACCGTAAGGTGTTTGTCCTTTGACTGCAAAGTGGTCGGGTTGGGTTTTAATGATCTCAACCAAGCAGGGATTTACCCTTTCTGTCATCGTCGTGCTGTTTTAAACATCATAGTGTCTGAAAACATCATCAACAGAAGTAAAATAAAATTTATAAATGTGCAATTAAATTTTATCACTCTATATATTAAAACAAGGAAAAAAAATACTAGTATCATCAAAATTACTCAATTCACATAATAACTTTTGGAGACAATAAAATATTCTATCATTGTCGATAATTAAAATAATCAATAATGATATATATATATATATATATATTTTGAATAAGTATTTCTTTAGTATAGAATTGCAGTTAAATAGTGATTTTTACTTAAAATTATCATTTAATTAAATAATTGTTTTTACACATAATTTTTTATTATTGATTTAAAATTAAAATGATGTAGGTATTGATGGAATATATCTATAGCTATTCTTAAGTAATATATCTTATGATTATGATAGACAACTATTGATTGAGTCGTACGTCGATAGATAAAGTCATTAATAATTTGCGTTCTGCTACACCCCATGCCTTTCACGTGATGCCTATTGGGCGGAACGAATTAACGAATCGAATCTGTATCGAATCCTAAACGAATCGAATTAAAATGTGATGTATTTGTATTCGATTCGTTTATTAAATGAATCCTAATATCATGATTCGTATTCGATTTGTTTATTAAACGAATCAAATACGAATATTTGTTTATTCGTTTAGTCAATGATATTATTTAATAAAATAATTTATCACACTTGATTTACATTAATTCTTCATAAATATATACATATGAAATATGTAATTAATATATTTACTAAAAATACATCACCAAATATCAAAAATATTATTTTTTCTATGATAATTAGCTATAATTTCTCGAATCTTAATTAAGAATTAACAAGAAGTATGAAATAAAAATAATAAAACGAATTATAAATAAATAAACGAATCAATAAACTTAAATTCGTGTTCGATCGAATTGATCTATTTATTAAACGAATCTATTTTTTCAAATTCGTATTCGTTTTAAAGCGAATCGAATCGAACGAATAAACGAATAATGACCCGAATCGGCACTGATGCCTGGTTTTGGCACTGTCGGCTATCTTTTCATTTGAATCTAATAGATACCAAATCCAATCAAACCTGAAGCAAGAACTCAAAAGGAAGTGTAAGAAAATGGAAACTGCTTATGCGGCAGGTGCAGGTACTTTAGTGGAGTAATGTTTTAATTCTGAAATTAATAAGTATAAATTTTCACATGAAATTAAGTAAATGAATGATTATCGTGTGCTTTGTGTTACAATTACAAATGGTAAAAATAAGTTGTGCTTGTGATTGCAGATGCAGACACTTCAGGAGGTAGATATCGCCTTCCTCCACCCGAGATCAGAGAAATCGCGGAAGCTCCAACACTTCCTGCACTGTCATTTTCGCCACGAAGGGATAAGATTCTGTTTCTCAAGCGGAGTGCTTTGCCTCCGTTGGTAGAGCTAGCAAGGCCAGAACACAAGTTGGCCGGTATTCGTATCGATGGGAAATTCAACACCAAGAGTAGAATGCCATTCTACACTGGTATTGGAATTCATCAGTTGTTGCCTGATGATACCCTTGGCCCAGAGAAAGAGGTTCATGGATTCCCTGATGGTGCAAAGATCAATTTTTTTTCCTGGTCACCAGATGGACATCATTTAGCATTCAGCGTTCGACTTGATGATGAGGAGGATAACATTAGCAGTAAGCTTAGAGTTTGGGTTGCTGATGTTGAAACTGGGAAAGCTAGACCATTGTTTCAGTCTCCAGATATCTATCTAAGTGCTGTTTTTGGGAATTTTGTTTGGGTAAATAACTCCACTTTGTTAGTTTACACTATCCCTTTATCACGAGGAGACCCACCAAAGAAACCATTGGTTCCCTTAGGCCCGAAGATACAATCTAATGAACTGAAAAATGTTATTCAAACTAGAATGACTGAGGATTTGTTTAAGGATGAGTATGATGAGGATTTGTTTGACTATTATGCCATCACACAACTTGTTTTGACTTCTTTGGATGGGACGGTGAAGGAAATCGGGCCTCTAGCTGTATACACATTACTGGAACCTTCTCCGGATAACAAATACCTTTTGGTCACTTCAATTCACAGGCCATATTCTTTTATAGTACCTTGTACAAGATTTCCTCAAAAGGTACAAGTGTGGACAGCAGATGGGAAATTTGTCAGAGAACTTTGTGATTTGCCTGCTGCTGAGAATATGCCAATTGCATTCAATAGTGTTCGAGAAGGAATGCGATTAATCGATTGGAGAGCAGATAAGCCATCAACACTTTACTGGTATGTAATTGAACTTTATGTGTGTGAATGAATATATGTGAATTTGAATTTTAGTGATGGCACATTTTGCACCGTGTAAAATCCTAACCATCACATCCTAATGGGTTTTTAGGGCAGAGACACAAGATGGAGGTGATGCAAAAGTAGAAGTTAGTCCACGTGATATAATTTATACACAGCCAGCAGAGCCTGTAGAGGGTGAAGAACCTGAAATCTTACACAAACTTGATCTTCGCTTCAGGTTTGAACTTGCTATATGTTCTGTTTTTTCCATAAAAAAAAGTTTCACTGCATAAATACCTCCAGAAAGATCTTTGTAGGAATGTGGCTCTAGTGAATTTTATCATAGTTAAAGCTTCTTTTCATGTTCTTCATGATGATGCTTCCAAGCATATATTTTTTTTCTATTTTTTAGCACTTGCTTACATTAAAAGTCCCCAGTAAAGCATATAATACATGAGAACATGTCTGACACTAAGCTAAAGTTGAATTAATTCCTAATATTGTGAACGTGATGATTTTAGTTGGGTATATTTCAATCTTAAGATTGCTTCGCTTACATACTCGAAGGTTTAACAAAGAATATTGTTGTTGTTGTTTTTTTTTTTTTTTGTATGTGATATTGGCGCCGTCACAGAGGTGTTTCTTGGTGTGATGACTCACTGGCCCTGTTTCATGAATCTTGGTTTAAAACAAAAAGAACAAGAACCTGGGTGATATCTCCTGGTACTGAAGATGTGGCTCCATGCATACTGTTTGATCGGTCATTGGAAGATGTATACTCTGATCCGGGGTCAGCCATGATGAGAAAAACATCTACTGGGACTAATGTGATAGCGAAGATAAAGAAAGAAAATGATGAAGGGACTTACATTTTACTTAAAGGAAATGGTGCTTCACCAGAAGGGAACACTCCCTTTCTTGATTTGTTTGACATGTAAGCTCTTTAAAAACTTATTTTTATATATCGTGGTGTGTTCTCCTGTGCCATACTAACAACCAAGATATACCAGAAATACTGGCAGCAAAGAACGAATATGGGAGAGCGACAAGGAAAAGTATTACGAGATTGCTGTTGCTTTAATGTCTGGCCAGTCAGAAGGTGACTTAAATCATAATCAGTTGAAAATACTGACTTCCAAAGAGTCAAAAACCGAAATTACCCAATATTATATCCTGAGATGGCCGGATAAGAAATCTTGTCAGATTACAGAATTTCCCCATCCATTTCCTCGGTTGGCATCATTGCAGAAAGAGCTGATCAAGTACCAGAGGAAGGATGGGGTTCAGCTTTCTGCAACATTGTACTTGCCACCAGGCTATGAACCGTCCAAAGATGGCCCTCTTCCATGTCTATTTTGGTCTTACCCTGGAGAATTTAGAAGCAAAGATGCTGCTGGACAAGTGCGTGGTTCTCCTAATGAATTTGCAGGCATGACTCCGACATCATCCCTTATTTTTCTGGCTAAGAGGTATCATTAGTTCCACTTTCTTTTGGTTTTCCATTTCTAAGCCTTACGTGAAGATCAAGCTATAGTGAAGTCTTCATCCTGCAGGTTTGCTATTTTGGCTGGACCATCAATTCCTATAATTGGCGAAGGTGATGAGGAGCCAAATGACAGGTATGTGATACATACTTGGACATGGTTCATTTGTCATTCATATATATAAAATGATTGTGTTAGTTCCATTTTTATTGGCAATGTCCGTAACAAAACAAGTTCAATTGAGTTGTAATAAGTCTTGAAGAACTTGGAGTTATTGGACTGGTATTTGGCAAAGTTGGAGCAATTTCGTTAATGTTGCGTTCGTTGCAGTGTTCGAATGTGTGGCGTACGTGTGGTGTTAGTGTCACGTTCGTTGTTGGGTTTGAACGAAATTTTCCAGAGAGTAAACGTTTGAGTTGCGTTCGAGTAAGTATTCGAACGAAATATTCCAGAGAGCAGACGTTCGAGATGTGTTCGAGTAAGCGTTCGAACGAACCTTTCCAGTGGGCACGCGTTCGTGGTGCGTTCTAGTAAACGTTCGAACGCCCGTGCGTATCTCAGTTATTTTGGACGTGTTTTCAAGCCCATTTGCTCATGGAAACCCTAGATCTTGCCCTACCTATAAATATAACCTTATAGTCATTTTCCCCTGAGTTGAAAACACATTCCTTTGAGCTTGAACACATTCTTAATTTTTAATCTCTTTGTTTTCACCTTGAAGATTTCGTGTTCTCCTGTCTTCTCTGTTTTGGTGAAAGTGTTTTTTGTTAAACCATCAACACAACAAACCCAAGTGTTCTTTGTTAAACCATCAACACAACAAACCTAATTTCCTAAACCTTCAGAGTTCTCAAGGAGGAATATTGGCAGTCGGAGTTCCAGCGTTTAGAGTTGCAGAGTTGATTCACTCATAGACTTCAGAGGTTCTGAAGAAAACCGTGGGTTACGGGCTTGAGGAGTTCCTTGAGTTCTTGCAGTCTAAAGGTACTAGAGTCGGTGGAGTTGTCACCATAGGTCTTTTACCATCACTGCAAGTTTTTCTCTTTATAGTGGATTTGGGCTGGTAGCCGAGATACCTGGAGTGGTTTTTTTCTCGCACGAGTTTTCCACTTCGTCACCAAATTATTGTGTCGATTTAGTGTGATTGTTCTATTTACTGCATTGCTTTTAATACTTTGCATTATATTTTAATTGTTAGATTTGTGGTTGCTTGTTGAGAATCCATAGATACATTAATTAAGACTTGTCTTGGTTAATTGTGATAAATTCCGCATAGGGTCAGAACTTAGGATAATTACGAACTTTCAGATTGTTTCATAGTGCACTTGCTGGAAATTACGGATGGCAGTGCATGATTATTGGTAGAATCTAAAGCTTTTCACTATTCAATTGGAAATGTTGTACAAATATCAGAAACAAATCAGTGCTTTATATCTCCCAAGCTGTCGACATTGTGTTTTCTATTAGACTTGTTAAAGCTAAAACTACTTAACAGATTTATTTATTAGGTATGTGGAGCAATTGGTTGCGAGTGCAGAAGCCGCTGTTGAGGAAGTTGTTCGACGTGGAGTAGGCCTTTTGACACTGTATGAATACTAGTGCTTCGGTCCTGACAATAGGTTTATAATAGGACTTTTTGGTGCTGAACTTGTTCAGGTGGCTCATCCAAGCAAAATTGCTGTTGGAGGACATTCCTATGGTGCATTCATGACTGCTAACCTACTAGCACATGCACCCCATCTTTTCTGTTGTGGAATTGCTCGTTCTGGAGGTTACAACAGAACACTTACGCCTTTTGGTTTTCAGGTAGCAACATAACCATCTTTACCAAAATACTCTTTCGAAATCTCCCAAGTTATTATTACAATTATATTTGGTTACTGTGTTCTTACAAAGGACAATGAACAACAGTAAAACAGAACACGGATGGTACAATAAAGTATTGGTGATAACTAAACAACAATAATGAAAATAACACAGCTACAGGAGCGAACACGGAACCAGCGATAGGAACAATTCAGAACAGAGGCACAATTCAGAACAGAGGCAGTGCAGTATCGAACGAAACAGAGAGAATTTTGAGGCTTGTTGATGCCAACAATTTCCTTAAAACAAATTCGCCTCCCACCTCAGGTGCAGTAGAATACGAGACGATTGTTTCCCAGGATACAACGAAAACCGTACGAGTAAGGGCACCACCGAACTCGTATCCAACGAACCACTAAAGCGTTTGAACTCTTCCCAAAAAAGCCGAAAACAAAGAAAAAAGAAAAGAACCAGTGTTGTGAACTATATTTCTGTGTTGTGCATGCAGGAAAACGAAAATCACTTCCTTATTAAAAGAAAATATAATGCCAAGCCCGCACAATTTGGTCCGGCATTCGTGTACGCAGGACACGCGGGTGCACACGAGCCAAGCTTGATTCGGATTTGAGCCTTAAAATGCTTACTTAGAAGCATTTTTCCAACAGTTATGTTTCTTACTTTGATGCACATATGACTTTCTCATGTTAACTGGTGTAGAACGAGTACAGAACTCTTTGGGAGGCTACCAATACTTACATAGAGATGAGCCCCTTCATGTCTGCAAATAAAATTAAGAAACCAATCTTGCTTATCCATGGAGAATATGACAATAAAGTAGGACTATTAGCCATGCAGGTAAAAGCTTCATCTTCCTCTTTTTTGAATGAAAATAACAGTAGCCTATTAATTAATAATCCAATATCTTCAGTAGAAATAATTTCATCATCTCATTATTTATTTTAATAATTTTGACTTTAGGCAAGCTTTTTTAGTGATTTTGTTGCTGATACTATTATATAATGGCTTATTCCGGCATTGGCACATGATGCAGTCGGAAAGATTTTTTGATGCTTTGAAAGGACATGGTGCTCTTTGTCGCTTAGTCGTTCTTCCCTTTGAGAATCATGTCTACGAGGCACGTGAGAACATAATGCATGTTCTTTGGGAAACTGACAGATGGCTTGAGAAATATTGTCTCAAACACTTCTGATAGTAAGTGCGGACCTTGAGCAGTGTAATGACATGTAAGCAAAGGCGCCACTGATTCTGAAAATAAAACAGCTGCTGTCAGTGGAGGCGATATCTCTTTCTTTGTAATTGGTTAATTTTAATGTGTGTTTTTTGTGTGTGCTGATTTTCATGTGTTTCCCAACATACAATGTGTAATAGAATAAAAATGTTTCTCCAACCATTGGTTCACGATCTATTTTCATGCTAGTTTTCTATGATAATGCCTACAGAAGTATTCTTTGTTGGAAAATGCTTATGAGTAAGCATTTTGAGGCATAATTTTAAGTATGGTCCACTTCGTGTTAGTGGTTGTTATTGAATGATTCGGATACTCATCCGTAAGTAGTTCGAAATGGTATATTCATATGCTTAAAATGGTGCTTAGGTGAATGAGAAATTGTTACTCAAAGTTCACCCATTGGTGTTGGAAAATAAAGAGAAATGTGTTTGTCCCACATGGGAAAGCTATTAGAGAGAAGTTGTGTTTATATATGATTGCTCATATGTAGATGGGTAAGAGTTATAAGGATAGAGGCTCTCTCTACGTACGCGCGCAGGGGGGTGCAAATCAAAATCCGAACAAGCTTGGCTCGTGTGCACCCGCGCGTTCTGCGTACACGAATGCCGGATAAAATTGTGCGGGCCCGGCCCAGCCAATTTTTGCTAGTCTCTTTAACACAGAGTAGAAATTATACACGGTACTTTGCTAGTCTCTTTAACACACATTAGTGGTTCGTAGGATACGAGTTTGGTGGTGCCCTTACTCGTTCGTTTTCCGTTACATCCTGGGAAACAATCGTCTCATGTTCTACTGCATCATCGGTATGGGACAAATTTATTTTAAGGAGATTGTTGGCTTCAACAAGCCTCGGGAAAGTGAAGCAGTGGTTCGGTTCTCACTCAACATTCAGAGGTAGTGGTTCGGTTCTCACTCAAAAGTGAAGCAGTGGTTCAGTGGTTCCGTCAGAGGCAGACGCTTTCTTTCAGAGGTAGAGGCACAAAGCTGAAGCTCGCTTTCGTTGCGTCAGAGGCTCGACTTCATCAGACGTCAAGGTCAGAGGCAGACACTTACGTTCAGAGGCAGCGCCAGACGTACAACACTTCAGGGTCAAACGCGCTTCCCTCAGGGTCTGAATCGTCTGATTCTGCTCCAGGGTCTACCGTCAGACGCATCAGGGTCTGTCGTCAGATGCATCATACAATCGCATCTCTAGGGTCTGCATCAGGGTCTGAAGCTCATCGTGGGTCTGCTCTGTGGGTCTGATCTCAGGTTCTGCTGCGTGGGTCTTTTTTGCTCATCAGGGGCTGATTCGGATTTTCCCTATTACCAATAAATCATTGTATTTGTAACACTTGTATTACAATCTTAAAATAAATTCGACTCTGTGGATATGGAAAACAGTCCAAACACAGTATATCTGAATATGGCAGCCTCTTCGGCTGGCCAGAATGTTGTGGCAGCCCCAGTGGCTGGCCAAATTGCAGTGGCAGCCTCTTCGGCTGGCCAACATGCTTCAGCCTCTGGGCTTAATTTGGCAGCCAATGTGGCTGGCCAAGGTGTTGCTGCCTCTATGGTTAGGAAATCTGTTTGACATGTGAGCCATGTCAATCCTGCTGCGGAAAAACCTAAAAAATTCACTGGTCAGAATTTCAAAAGGTGGCAACAGAAGATGTTCTTTTACTTGACCACATTGAACCTTGCGAGGTTCCTAAAGGAAGATGCTCATGTACCAACAGAGGGTGAGATTGATATCCAAATGATCAGTGCGATCGATGCTTGGAAACATTATGAATTCCTATGTAGGAATTATGTGCTGAATGGGCTAAGTGAGTCCTTGTACAATGTGTACGCCGGAATGAAAACAGCAAAAGGGCTTTGGGAATCTTTAGATCGAATATATAAAACTGAGGATGCCGGTACTAAGAAATTTGTCGTAGGCTATTTCATAGATTTTAAGATGATTGATTCCAAAACTGTGTTAAGCCAAGTACAAGTACTGTAAATTATTCTAGCAGAAATTCATGCTGAGGGGATGGTTGTAAGTGAAACCTTCCAAGTAGCCTCGATAATTGAGAAACTACCACCTGGTTGGAAAGATTTCAAGAATTATCTAAAGCATAAGCGAAAAGAAATGAGCATTGAAGACTTGGTTCTTAAGCTCAGAATTGAGGAAGATAACCGAGTATCTGACAAGAGAGGAATATCTCATGAGGCCAATGCAAATGTTGTTGAACATGGCCATAAGAACAAGAACCTCAAGAACAAATGTGGGCCCTAAATGAGGAGTTTCCAAGAAATCCAAATTTCAAGGAAGATGTTTCAACTGTGACAAAATGGGTTACAAGTCTTCTGAGTGCAGACTGCCGGAGAAGAAAAAGAAACAAGAGGCTAATGTGATGGAAAACATGACTCAAGATGTTTCAGACATTAACCTTTCTGATGTGGTTTCTGAGGTGAATCTGGTGAGTTCTAACCCAAGAGAGTGGTGGATTGATACTGTGTGCTCGGACAAAAACATGTTTTCTTCATTTGAGCCTGCTGGTAATGGGGAAAAATATACATGAGAAATTCAGCAACATCTGAGATTGAAGGTCAAGGAAATGTGATTCTGAAGATGACTTCTGGGAAAGAGTTGACTTTGAACAATGTTCTGTATGTACCAGAAATACGGAAGAATCTTGTGTCTGGATCGCTTCTGAACAAGCATGGATTCTGGATGGTGTTCGAGTCTGATAAAGTAGTTTTGACTAAAAATGGGATGTATGTGGGAAAATGGTATGTAACGATGGGCTCTTTAAGCTCAATGTAATGGTTGTTAAACCCAAAAATATCAATAAAGCTAGTTCTTCTGCTTATATTGTTGAGTACTCTAATCTATGGCATGGTAGATTAGGACATGTTAATTTTAATTCATTGCGGAAATTAATTAACATGAATCACATTCCCAATTTTAAAATTGATAACAGACATAAGTGTGATACTTGTGTTGAGGCAAAACTAACTAGATCATATTTTCATAGTATTGAAAGAAACTCTGAACCACTTGATCTAATTCATACCGATGTATGTGATTTTAATTCAATACAATCGAGAGGCGGTAATAAATATTTTATTACCTTTATTGATGATTGCACAAGATTTTGCTATGTGTATTTGATGAAAAGCAAGGACGAAGCTATAGAGAAATTTGTTCTCTATAAGAATGAAGTTGAGAACCAACTGAATAAAAGAATTAATGAGTTAAGAAGTGATCGTGGTGGTGAGTATGTTTTTTCTTTTGAATCACTTTGTGAACAAAATGGAATCATACATCAAACCACAACTCCTTATTCACCTCAATCCAATGTGATTGCAGAACGGAATAATCGTACCTTGAAAGAGATGATGAACGCTATGTTAATCAGCTCTGGCTTACCTCAGAATATGTGGGGAGAAGCTGTTTTATCAGCTAATTACCTTTTAAATAAGGTACCACGGAAAGAAGCAGGGAAAACTCCTTATGAAATGTGGAAATGAATAGTATCTTCCTATAAATTTCTACGAGTGTGGGGGTGTCTTGCCAAAGTAGTCATTCCTCCACCTAAGAAGTTGAAGATAGGACCAAAAATTGTTGATTGTGTTTTCATAGGATATGCACATAACAGTAATGCTTATCGATTTCTTGTGCATGAGTCTAATGTACCATATATTCACAAGAATACGATAATGGAGTCGATGAATGCATCCTTTTTCGAATACGTTTTCCCTGTAAAACTAATTCGAATTCAAATGTGCACAAACGGGCACATGAGACTATCATTGAAGATAGTAGGGACCAAGAATACATAAATGTTCCAGATGATCAACAAGTTGTTGAACTTGAACCAAGACGTAGCAAAAGAGCTAGAACGGAAAAATCATTTGGTCCAGATTTTTTGACATTTTTGCTAGAGAATGATCCTCAAAGCTATAACGAAGCTGTAAGGTCAGATGATGGTGCTTTGTGGAAAGATGCCATCAATAGTGAAATTGAATCTATCTTACAAAATCACACATGGGAGTTAGTGGATCTTCCTCCAGGGTGTAAACCTTTACGGTCTAGGTGGATTTTCAAAAGTAAAATAAAAGTAGATGGATCAATTGATAAGTACAAAGTAAGACTTATAATTAAAGGTTACAGATAACGTGAAGGTCTTGATTACTTTGATACTTATTCTCCTGTAACGAGAATCAATTCCATAAGGATGATACTAGCGATTGCAGCTTTGCGCAATCTTGAGGTACATCAGATGGATGTGAAAACAGCCTTTCTGAATGGAGATTTAGATGAAGAAATCTACATGGAACAACCTGAAGGCTTTATAGCTCCAGGACAAGAAAAGAAAGTATGTAAGTTAGTTAATTCCTTGTATGGATTAAAACAAGCTCCGAAACAGTGGCATAAAAAGTTTGATGATACCATGTTGGCAAATGATTTCAAAATCAATGAATGTGATAAATGCATTTATGTCAGAGAGACAGAAGTTGGCTATGTCATTTTATGTCTCTACGTTGATGACATATTGATTGTCGGGAGTAATGTTAAAATTGTGAAATCCACCAAGAATATGCTGAAATCCAAGTTTGACATGAAAGACATGGGTCTAGCAGATGTCATTCTGGGTATAAAGATCTCGAGAAGTCCAGATGGACTTATTCTTGATCAGTCGCACTATGTGGACATGATTCTTGGTAAATTCAACAATGATGATTCTGTTGTGGCTAGAACTCCTTTAGATGTGAGTTTACATCTATCAAAGAATAGGGGAGGGGTATATCTCAAGTAGAATACTCTAGAGTTATCGAGAGTTTGATGTATCTATCGAGTTGTACAAGGCCTGATATAGCTTGTACAGTAAACAAGCTCAGCAGATATACGAGTAATCCAGAGGTTGATCACTGGAAAGCAATAGTGAGAGTACTCAGGTACCTACGTTTTACTCGTAATTATGTGTTGCACTATCAAAGATATCCAGTTGAGATATCTGATATGAAAGACTCAAAGTCTACCAGTGGCTATGTGTTTACACTAGCAGGTGCAGCTATATCGTGGAAGTCCTCCAAACAGACTGTGATAGCCAGATCTACAATGGAATCAGAATTCATTGAATTAGATAAGTGTGCTGAAGAAGCAGAATGGCTTCGAAATTTTCTAGAGGATATTCCAAGTTGGCCTAAGCCAGTGCCAGCAATTTGCATTCATTGCGATAGTCAATCTGCAATTGGAAATGCACATAACAATATGTATAATGGTAAGTCTAAACATATTCGTCGTAGACACAATACCATTAGACAATTACTCTCTACTAGAGTTATTTCGATTGACTATGTAAAGTCAAAGGATAAAATTACGGATCCGCTAACCAAAGGGTTAAACATAGAGTTAGTTGTGAAATCATCGAGGGGAATGAGACTAAAGCCCATTAGATAAATGTTTATTACGAAGGAAAACCCAATCTTGTTGACTGAAGATCCCAAGATCTAGGTTCAATGGGACAACCTACTCGTAAATGACATAATTGGTTCACTGTGGGGGTTACCCTCTAGTCCATTCCTATGGTGAAATGAAACAGTGATGCTCGTATGGATAGAGGTTAAGCAAAGGCTTTTAATGATTCTTACGCGTCGGGAATCCGAGCAGAGTATTACGAGATACTCTTAACTAAGAAATCACCTATGTGAGAGAGAAGTAGGGCCGCTTCAAAGGGAATTGTACGGGGCTCAATTCTTAGAAACTCTCGCAGAACCAAGTTGATGTTCATTGCCAAAATGAACATAAAAATGAGAACTCTGATGTGTTAGGTAAAACATCTGTGTGATATATGTTTTCCATTTACATGAACGGCAGTACAGTTCAATGACATCGTGTCTACTGTCAGCCAGTAAATGAGATATATTTTCACAAGGGAAGGTTCAAAGGCTGTGGCCTACCTATCCTATGCAGGTGTTGAACCGTTGAACTCTTCTAGGTCAAAATAAAATGTTTTATAAAATATTTTTATTTGACGTTTTTTGCCAATTTCATTCATGTGGGGGATTGTTGGAAAATGCTTATGAGTAAGCATTTTGAGGCACAATTTTAAGCATGTTCCACTTCGTGTTAGTGGTTGTTATTGAATGATTCGGATACTCCTCCGTGAGTAGTTCGAAATGGTATATTCATATGCTTAAAATGGTGCTTGGGTGAATGAGAAATTGTTGCTCAAAGTTCACTCATTGGTGTTGGAAAATAAAGAGAAATGTGCTTGTCCCACATGGGAAAGCTATTAGAGAGAAGTTGTGTTTATATATGATTGCTCATATGTAGATGGGTAAGAGTTATAAGGATAGAGGCTCTCTCTACGTGCGCGCGCAGGGAGTGCAAATCAAAATTCGAACAGGCTTGGCTCGTGTGCACCCGCACGTCCTGCGTACACGAATGCCGGACCAAATTGTGCGGGCCCGGCCCAGCCAATTTTTGCTAGTCTCTTTATTTTTTCCAAGCCTTTTGAAGTTCCATAACAGTTAATTTAATTAAGTTGGTGGTTACTTCAAGTGAAATGCCTCTCATTTATGAGATTTAATTGGCATGTTAATTCTATTTAAAGATAGCAATGCAGTGATTTCGTTTTTACACACAGATTAGAAATTATACACATTACTTTACCTCGGTTTTTCTTTGTTTTTGTTTGGGAAGAGTTCAAACACATTAGTGGTTCGTAGGATACGAGTTTGGTGGTGCCCTTACTCGTTCGTTTTCCGTTGCATCCTGTGAAACAATCGTCTCATGTTCTACTGCACCATCGGTAGGGGACGAATTTTTTTTAAGGAGATTGTTGGCATCAACAAGCCTCGGAAAGTGAAGCAGTGGTTCGGTTCTCACTCAACATTCAGAGGCAGTGGTTCGGTTCTCACTTAAAAGTGAAGCAGTGGTTCAGTGGTTCCGTCAGAGGCAGACGCTTTCATTCAGAGGCAGAGGCACAAAGTTGAGGCTCGCTTTCGTCGCATCAGAAGCTCGACTTCATCAGACGTCAAGGTCAGAGGCAGAAGCTTACGTTCAGAGGCAACGCCAGACGTACAACACTTCAGGGTTAGACGCGCTTCGCTCAGGGTCTGAATCGTCTGATTCTGCTCCAGGGTCTGCCGTCAGACGCATCAGGGTCTGTCGTCGGACACATCCGTCAGTCGCATTTCCAGGGTCTACATCAGGGTCTGAAGCTCGTCGTGGGTCTGCTCTGTGGGTCTGATCTCAGGGTCTGCTGCGTGGGTCTTTTTTACTCATCAGGGGCTGATTCAGATTTTCCCTATTACCAATAAATCATTGTATTTGTAACACTTGTATTACATTCTTCAACTATCTGGTTTCCACAATCTATTGCACAATTTTTCTGGTTAACTGGCGTTATCAGGAATATAGAAACTTTCCTATGTTCTACATTACTTGTGGCTATTTATTGATTTATATTAAGCTATCAGGAATTTAGAAATTTTGATGTCTAAATTATACCGAAGTTTTAATGCTTATAAGTGCACAATTTGAGAAATAGTATAATGAATGCAAGTTTAGAAGTCTAACCCACATGGATTGAGTAATTCTGATATCCTATTTAATTAAACTAAAACTTGTTCTAAATTAAAAGTAAGTTATGAAAAGATGTAATTTGAATAAAAACTAAAACAATAAGTAAAAAGTAAGGTAACAACACAGCAGAAGAAAATATCAAGTCTGATGATTTCAAATTGTTAATCTCTCTTAACCAAGGCTGGTCAATTAATCCCAAATAATTAATCCCCTAATATATTTATTGGTCATGGTATCTAGTTTTATAAAATATATATATATATATTCAACATAATGAACCCATTAAGTGCTATGGAAGTTGTTACCTGGAGTCACACAAATCCTAATTCATATGATATCTATGATTAGGAATTTGGGGTATTGATTTATAAATTTATAATACACAAACCTTAATTGACATCAAACTAATACAAATATAATGGCGATCAAACATCATATTCAAATCATCAATAAAGTACAACTTATCGATACTCAACTATTCAAGTAAAATTTATAAAATTAGTATACCTAGAAATTTAATTAATAGTTTATAGCTAGATTACATCTTCACTCTAGGAATCAATTTAGTTCTTAATACAAACACTACAAAAAAATAGGTCTTTAGCGTCGAAATTTTTCGACGCTAAAGTATAAAATTTGACGCTAAAGATTATTAGCGTCGAAAATTTACGACGCTAATTTTCGACGCTAAAACATGGACGAGAAAGACAATTAAGGTCGAAATAAAAAAAAAATCGACGCTAAAATACAATATTTTACGTCAAAAAAATTTTGACGTTAAAACACGTATTTGGTGACAAATATTTTCGATGCCAAAAAAATGACCTTTAGCGTCGAAATTATCTAAAGATTATATAATATTAAAAAATATATATTATTTTATTACATTTAGCTTCGAATATTTCGACGCTAAAAGGTATAAGAAGATTATTATTATAAATTAATTTTAAAGTAATTAAATTTGTTATAAAAAATTATTACAATTTTGTTATTAAAAAATTATAATAATGATATTTTTATTGATATAAAACTAAAATTACAAAATTTATTACAAAAAAAAAAATATAAAATAATAAACAAAATGATAAAATATAATTTTCTATATATTTTCTCCATCTTCACTTTCATATTTTTCATCTTCACTTTCATTTATTTTTCATTTTCTTCACTATCTTCATTTTCATCATTTCTTCATCTTCATATTCCCCTACAAAAATAAATAAATAAACATTAGATGTTAATATAAAATACAAACAAAATCAAACAAAACACTTAAGGAAAAAATAATTTTAGAGAGGAAATAAGAGTATGAGAGAATGAAAGTGAGAATAGGAGAAATGAAAGAGCAAATGAATTTATATGGGAAAAAAAACCTTTAGCGACGAAATAGGTTTTCGTCGCTAAACCTAAAATAACGGGAAATATTTTCGCAAAATTTTGATATTTAGGGTCGAAATATTTGACTTTTAGCGTCAAAAATCCATCGCTAAATGTCAAAAATTTAAATGCAATTTTATTATGAGATAAATTCAAAATTTAGAAAGCGGGAATTCGAAAATTTAAATTTACCTTTTAACGTCGAAATATTTGACTTTTAGCATCGAAAATGTCAAAATTTTAAATCTAATTTTATTAAGAGATAAATTCAAATTTTAGAAAACAGGAATTTGAAATTTTTAAAATTAACCTTTAGCGTCGAAAATTCGTCTCTAAATGTCAAAAATTTAAATCTAATTTTGTTAGGCGATAAATTCAAATTTTAGAAGGAGAATTCGAAAATTTTAAAATTAACCTTTAGCGTCGAAATTTAGATTCAATGCTAAAGGTTTACGCTTTAGTGTCAAATTTTTTTTTAAATTCGACGCTAAAGGGTGGACCCTTTAACGTCCTAACAATTTTTCGACTCTAAATTGTGGGACCTTTAGCGTCCAAATAGAAATTCGACGCTAAAGCATCAATCCTTTAGCGTCAAATAATTATTTTGACGCTAAAAGATAAACCCTTAGCGACGAATCTAATTTCGACGCTAAAGCTTAGAACCTTTAGCATCGAAATTTAAATTTGATGCTGAAGAGTTGACCTTTGAGCGTCAAAACTATGATTCGACGCTAAAGTGTTACATTTTAGTGTCGAAATTTAAATTCGACGTTAAAGGATTTATTTTTTTCGACGTTAATTGTTTGGACGCTAAAGATCCATTTTATTGTTGTGAAAAAATTGAAAATAAATTAAAATGAAACATGAGATTAGAGAAACCATAGAAAACTTGATGTGTTTTCTCTAAACCCTATCTTTATCTTCTATCCTCCTAGTTTTATATCCTTGTAAATTTGGCCAAAGTGTGTGTATATATTGTGTTGATGGTGAGCATTTGATTAAGGTTTCTCAGCAGTTCGGCAATGGTAGAGACAGATTTTCCCCTTTTGAAAGGACGAGCATTCCAATAGTGTGGGTAACTCCTTGGCCAAGCATAGCATGGGCTCAGTTTACCAGATTTGGCCGACTAGAGAACACGGCATGATTTTTTTCCCAAAGACCGATGACATCAGAGCCTGGGCCGACCAGCCTGAAGGGTATTTCCGACCAGATGACATAGCATGTGCCAACAGTAAAGGCCAAACACTTTGTGTTAATGACTGACCACTTCAGCACGGCTGGTCGGACATTGTCAGATCGGTAGCAGCATTCTCAGTTCAGATGACCATTGTGACCGACCTCCTGGAGACCGATCTGATGGCGAGATATTTTCCATCGTCTCATTCTTATAGTATAAGATGATAGGACATAGTCATTAAAGAAGTAAGATATTTTCGGCCAAGTGTCCTTGGGGAAGGAATTCCATTAATGAGTCCACATGGGTGACATCATATAGATTGGGGAACAGTGATGTCCCCTCTTAGTATATAAAGGGAGGGTAGATTCATTTGTATAGGTTGGTTGGTAGAAATCTAAGAAAAGCACCAATTGTATTACCACACTCACCAACAGCTTATTTTTCACATTGACTGGTCACAAAACAGGTCGGCCGAGCCAAGCTCTGTAATAATAGACACCCCCTCATTTTATGCCCGTGGATGTAGGTTGGGATTATCCCGCCGAACCACGTTAAAACTCTGTGTTGATTTGTGTGTTTATTCGCTTTTCTGTCAAAGTTTGCTTTTATTCGCTTTTCTGTCAAAGTTTGCTTTTGGTCTCCCATAACCAAACAAATTTACAGTTGAAGGAGATTGTCCCGAGAGCAGTATTCCCTTATTGCCCCTAAGATGAAAATCAGCCGTCAACAGTTGGCGTTGTCTGTGGGGAAGAGCAAAAAGAAACTTACGTAGTATAACGATGGCGAAAGATGGAAACCGCAGCTCATCGGAGAGCTTAATAAAAAATGGATGGGAAAGATGAAGGAAAGCATGAGGAAAGACATAGAGGAAAACCAGACTCTCGTGAAGTCTGTGATGGATAAGTTAGAAGGAATAGAGGAAAGAAACGAGGAAAGATTTGAAGCTGGGACAAACCGGAAGCGAAGTGAGATGGCCAAAGGAAAAAAGGTTGTAGATTTAACTGGGGACGATGAACCCGGGAGGGATGACTCCCAGAGAAAGAGGTCTGTAGTAATGGCGAAAGCTTTGCAGACGAAGAACAAGTGGGAAGAAGAGGAGAGGTAGTCACCAGAATCCTTCAGTAATAAGCTCTCACTTTAAACATGGGGGAGATATGAGATATGGTGGTAGGTCTCGGGAGGCCTCTAGTCGGGACACATGTCGTTCTCGGAGTAGCAGGTATGAAGAAATCTGTGGGAGGCAACATGATGATACCGATAACCACATGAAAGCCTGGTTTACAGAAGAAATAATAAAGTGGGAAGAAGACATGAAGACATATAAGAGAGATGATTGGGACGGCGAAACTGAATCTCCCTTTACAAAGGAAATATGGTCGGCTGAGTTCCCAAGACGATTCACCATACCCACAATGATCTCCTACAAATGTCGTACCGACCCCAATTCCCATGTCGAAAGGTTCGTTCTACTAATGGAGATTCATGAGATGGTGGGAGAGGCCATCTGCAAGGTGTTTCCTTTGACCCTAGACGGACCTGCAATGTTGTGGTTCATAAGTTTAACTTCAGGGAGCATTAGTAGTTTCTCACAACTCATGAGATCATTTATTCGGCATTTTAGAGGAGCGTGCATTCCAAGAAAAACAGTTGGAGAATTGCGACTGATAAAGCATGGGGATGATGAGCCCCTGATGAATTTTATTGAAAGGTACCACATTTTGGTGCTCGAGGTCGGAGCATTTGAGTCGCCGGAGGCGCTGTAAAGTCTCAAGGGAGGTCTAAAAGTCGGGAGGTTATGGACTCACCTGAGGATCCAATATGTTCCGGATTATGCCACTGCTCTGGAATTGGCCATGAAGCTTATTTTGATAGAGGAAGAGAAAAAGATTGCCCGATGTGGGGGCACCCGGAAAACCAAAATACTTAAGTTGAGAAATCAGTGGGATTTGATCAGAAATTTGAGGAGGCCAACTTCAGGGCAGAGGAAGCTCAGGCCGACGCCTCAAGGTACTCGAGTTCAAGAAATGAGGTCGTCTGCGCAAGTCAACCATGTCACGAGAAGGACAGTGTATAGCCCCATGAACAGACCTATGGCCTAGATAGTTCGGAAAATCTAGGATAAAAGTTTGTTGGCCAAGCCTGATATGTGGAAGTTTTCGAATGAGGAAGAGAATAGCATGGCTTATTGTATCCACTATAATACAATGGGACATGCTACAAATGGATGTAGAGACCTGCAGGAGCAGGTGGAAGACCTGGTGAGAAAGGGCTATTTCAGGGAATACATAGACCAAGAGACTTCGGAATTCAACCAACGTGTCAGTAGAAGCCATCAGGACGAGTGATCAAAACATTGAGTTGCAGAGGCGATGTAAGAATTCTCCATTCTTAAAACAAATCTTTGTTTGTGCTTGATCGTTATGAATATTTGTTACATTTTGTTTCGATTTGTTTCTTCGGCTCGAGTCTGCTCTTGTACCGCCGAGTCCGATGTGTTTTGATTTGTTTTTTCGGCTCGGGTATGCTCTTGTACCGCCGAGTCCGATGTGTTTTGATTTATTTTTTGGCTCGGGTCTGCTCTTGTACCGCCGAGTCCGATGTGTTTTGATTTGTTTCTTCGGCTCGGATCTGCTCTTGTACCGCCGAGTCCGATGTGTTTTGATTTGTTTCTTCGGCTCGGGTATGCTCTTGTACCACCGAGTCCGATGTGTTTTGATTTGTTTCCTCGGCTCGGGTCTGCTCTTGTACCGCCGAGTCCGATGTGTTTTGATTTGTTCCGTCCGACTCGGGTCTGCTCTTGTACTGCCGAGACCGATGAATGATTTGGCTCGGGTCTGCTTTAGTACCGCTGAGGCCGTTTATTCTACCTACTCGGGGCTGGATTCGTTCTGCCGAGGCTACTATATTCCACTAGCTCGGGGCTGGATTCATTCCACCGAGATTGCTATATTCCACCAGCTCGGGGTTAGGGTGAATCCCACCGAGTCTATTTCATTGGACTGGGGACGTAACATTCCCCCAAATAGGCTTTTCTTCAGCTCGGTGTCGGGTTACGTCCCACCGAGAAGCTTTTCTTCAGATCGGGGTCGGGTTACGTCCCAGTGAGAGGCTTTTCTTCAGCTCGGGGTCGGGTTACGTCCCACCGAAAGGCTTTTTCAGCTCAGGGTTGGGTTACATCCCACCGAGTCAATCGGCATCAGCGTGAGGACAATGCATCTTCTCTATGGATAGGCATCGGGGTTCTCATTGACCGAGCACAGGAAGATGGCATGGCAAGATCTGATTGACAGACGACAGTTTCCTCCATGTTTCCTAGAACCAACCACCAGTAAGGGGATTGGCACACCATCTTTTTTATAGTTTCCGGCATCAACTCACAAACTCATTGATACCGAGAACTATGGGACAAATGTTGATGGTGAGCATTTGACTAAGGTTTCTCAGTAGTTCGGCAAGGGTAGAGACGGATTTTCCCCTTTTGAAAGGACTAGCATTCCAAGACTGTGGGTAACTCCTCGGCCAAGCATAGCATGGGCTCAGTTTACCAGATTTGGCCGACCAGAGAACATGGCATGATTCTTTTCTCAAAGACCGACGACATCAAAGCCTGGGCCGACCAGCCTGAAGGGTATTGTCGACCAGATGACATAGCATGTGCCAACAGTTAAGGCCGAACACTTGGTGTTAATGACCTACCACTTCAGCACGGCTGGTCGGACATTGTTAGATCGGTAGCAGCATTCTCAGTTCAGATGACCATTGTGACCGACCTCCTGAAGACCGATCTGATGGCGGGATATTTTCCACCGCCTCATTCTTATAGGATAAGATGATGGGACATAGTCATTAAAGAAGTAAGATATTTTCGGCCAAGTGGCCTTGGGGGAAGGAATTTCATTAATGAGTCCACATGGGTGACATCATCTAGATTGGGGAACAGTGATGCCCCCTCTTAGTATATAAAGGGAATGTTGATTCATTTGTATATGTTGGTTGGTAGAAATCTAAGAAAAACACCAATTGTATTACTACACTCACCAACAGCTCGGTTTTCACATTGACTGGTCACAAAATAGGTCGGTCGAGCCAAGTTTTGTAATAATAGACACCCCTCATTTTGTGCATGTGGATGTAGGTTGGGATCATCCCGCCGAACCACGTTAAAACTCTTTGTTGATCTGTGTGTTTATTCACTTTTCTGTCAAAGTTTGCTTTTGATCTTACATAACTAGGGATGGCAAAATCCGAATCCGGACCCGGGTCTACCCGGTACAGATCCGGGAAGATCCAGTCCGGACCCGATTACCCGAATTCCTTTTTTTAAAATTTTTTTAATTTTTTTAAATTTTAATTGTATTATTTTATATTTATATTTATATTTTGTCAATTTTATTAGTTTTATTTCAATTTTTTTTATT
Organism: Zanthoxylum bungeanum; assembly: GCA_019454045.1. Classification (NCBI taxonomy): domain Eukaryota; kingdom Viridiplantae; phylum Streptophyta; class Magnoliopsida; order Sapindales; family Rutaceae; genus Zanthoxylum; species Zanthoxylum bungeanum. Next base: position 28,192 of record SKCR01031404.1, on the reverse strand, counting down.
ATATTCTATTATATATATATATATATATGCATAATATTTTATATTTTTTTTATTATAATCTAATTTATTATTTTTATTTATTATTTATTATTTTATTTTTTTCCGGACCCGGAATCACCCGGGTCTTAATTTTTAAGACCCAAGTCCGGATTTTTTAATTCCGGACCCGGGTCTTCCTGGACCCGGGTCGTCCGGGTTCATGCGGACTCGGGTCGGGTCCGGGTCTTGTTGTCATCTCTACCCATAACCAAACAAATTCACAGTTGATGAAGGATTGTCCCGGGAGCAGTATTCCCTTATCGCCCCTGAGACGAAAATCAGCGGTCAACATATTGTATTTCTATGATTTCTTGATGGCTTAGGATTGCGTAAAGTGTAAATTTGTGAATTTTAATTCGTTTAGGATAAATTTTCCCTTTTCGAATGCGGAAAAATCATGTTTTTAAAGTGCATGTCCTTGTCAGTTTCGTTCATCAAAGTGGAAGTTCAATTAACTAAATTTTAGGATAAATTTACATGCTTACAACCTAAATGCGGTTAGCCAAAGACAAATTTCAATTAACCGAAGAAAAATTTCGATCAACTAAAAATCTGCATTAAATTGAACTTCTCGCTCATTTCTTGACCTGAGACATTCTCAATTTCGTCTTCTCTAACATGGAACTTTATATCTTTGAGTTCTCTTTCTGGAGCATTCTATAGGAAATTTCCCCCTCTCTGCCACTCACTCCCTTTTGTCCTCTTGTAAGATTACCACAATATCCCTCAGTTTGTGTGAAATGATTCCCGTTCAATTATTTTACATGGCAAAATTTATATATTTATATGTATTAATTTAAAAATAATTATATACTAATTATAATTCATTTTGCCATTTTATTAATTTTTTTTATGATTTTTTATGTTTATTTATTCATTTAATTTTTTTGATTCATTTTTAATTTAATTAATACTACTTATGTATAAAAAAATATAATTTAACCAAATAAAATAATTTATAAAATAAATTTTTTGAAAGTCTATTTGTTTAATAAATCTAATATATTTATTAAAAAACTTTTTTAAAAAAATTATTTTATTAAAAGTATTGTTGATTATGATTATGATTATGATTTTACATATTCTTTATTAAAAGTTGTTTGTCTTATTTAATTTCGTAAATCAATATCCATATCTATTTTTATTTTATTTTTAAAAAAATTATTTTATTAAAAGTAGTGTTGATTCTGATTCTGATTCTGATTTTATATATTCTTTATTAAAAGTCATTTGTCTTATTTAATTTCGTAAATCAGTATCCATATCTATTACTAATACATAAGTATTGTTAAATAAATTAAAAAAGAATCACAAAAATTAAATGAATAAATAAACAAAAAATAAATAATAATAAATATGAAATTTGTAATATTTACTAAACAAATAAAAAGAATATATATTATAAAGACCAAAAAATATAAATTTAAAAAATTATAAAATTATAAAATAAAAATTTAATTAATAAAATAAAATAAATATATATGTTATTTTTATATTTATATATTATATAAAAAAAATTGGGATATATTTGGTTTATTGGGGAAATGGAATTTTAGAGAAAGAAAGGGGGCAAACTTGGAATTTCATAGGAGAAAATGAGGGGGAGGGGGTAGGGGTGGCAATTTGGGTCAGGATTCGTTTATTCGTTCGATTCGATTCGCTTTAAAGCGAATACGGGTTTGAAAAAATGGATTCGTTTAATAATGGGTCAATTCGATTCGATTCGTTTATTAAACGAATCGAATACGAATTTAAGCTCATTGATTCGTTTATTCGTTTAGGATTCGTTTTATTATTTTGATTTACTAGTTCTTGTTAATTTTCAATTAAGATTCGAGAATTATAGCTAATTATCATAGAAAAAATAATATTTTCAATATTTAGTGAGTATTTTTAGTAAATATATTAATTACATATTTCATATGTATATATTTATGAAGAATTAATGTAAATCAAGTATGGTAAATTATTTTATTAATAATATCATTGACTAAACGAATAAACGAATATTCGTTCGATTCGTTTAATAAACGAATCGAATACGAATCCTAATATTAGGATTCGTTTAATAACGAATCGAATACGAATCCATCACATTTTGATTCGATTCGTTTAGGATTCGATACAAATTCGATTCGTTGATTCGTTTTGACACCCCTAGGAGGGGGGTGGCGGGGCGGTTGTGCTGAAACACTCAAACATTTGTTCCTCTCTATTAAGCTCCAAATCTAACAGAAACATAATACAACCAAACTAACTTAACTAAGTGCTTATTAGGGGTGAATAATTTTGCGGGTCAAAATTCGACCCGATCCGATGGAATGAAACATGCTCAATCTTGAAAGTTGCATAATTTTGTTGTTCCTTTCTATTAAGCTCCAAATCTAACAGAAACATAATACAACCAAACTAACTTAACTAAGTGCTTATTAGGGGTGAATAATTTTGCGGGTCAAAAGTCGATCCGATCCGATCGGGTTTCTAAACGCAAAAAAAAAAAATTCGAGTTAAATAAATCTGACCCGCACAATTCAGTTCTAGTCACGGGTTTATTAAAAAAATAGGGTCGAACCCAACCCGATCCGAATTATGATGGTTCACTATATAAAACCCCTCTGAAATTTAGGGCTTCAAACTGTCTCAGCCCTCGCCCTTCAGCCGCTTCTCCTAACTCTTTTCTCTCCCAATTTCTCCTCTCCATTGACGATGCCAATATGATACGACGCCAATATATATATATATATATATATATATATATATATATATATATATATATATATATATATATATATATAGACCCGGCCAAGGTTTCGGTTTGGAACCGGAACCGAGCCGGTTGGAACCGGACGGTTCCGGTTCCAACCGTTCCGATTTCGAAATCGAACCGGAACCTAACCGGTTCGGTTAGGGTTCCTCCCCTAGCCAAACCGGTTGGAACCGTTCGGTTCCAACGGTTCCAGTTGAAACCGGTTTGAATTTATACAATAATATATTTTTTAAATTTTTAGATAAGAATTTTATTTGTAATTTAATGTAATTATGTAATGTAAGTGTGTTATATAAAATCAAATCCATAATTTTAAATTATATTGGTTTATCAATTTCAATTTTTTATTTTCAAAAAAGTAAAAAAAAAAAAACCGAATGGAACCGGAACCGGAACCGAACGGTTCCGGTTTCGGTTCCGGTTCCGCACAAAATGGAACCGGAACCGGACGGTTCGGTTCCGATTCGGAACCAAACCGAACCGCCGGCCGGCTCTATTATGTACACAAATTGATAAATTTCAAATTAATCCCTCAAAATTAATTTAATATAAACTTATAATTAATTTCGTGAAAAAGTTTCAATTTTACTATAAAAATAATAAACTTCATGTTCGGACGTGGCCTCACACCAAAAATAAAATTTACGCAACACGCTAAAATAACCCGAGATGTTACAAGATAGGAGGGGAAATGAATCATTATAAGTATGTCATCCATTAGGGATTTGAAGGGTGGTGGAATTCAAAAAGATAAGGTAAGAATATTTTACCCAAATTTTGAATTAAGAAGTTTTGTTGAGTTAATGATATAAGAGTGTTAGGAGCATATTAAAGAATGTGTTTAATGAACATATAAGTATGAAAATAAATGGTGTTGAGGAATCAAAAATTTGGAATACTGAGTCAATAAGAGGTTATGAGATATAAGAGGTTTATGGGTTGTTTGGTGATGATATATGATGGGCGTATATGGAGTTGTTGTGTAAAAGTTGTGATAAGGAAGTGTATTGAGCAATTAGACATGGAGAAGTTGGGATAAGCCCTGAATTTTGGCCTTGCGTCGTGACGCTCAGCATTTCACGTCGCGACGCGTACTAGGAAAAATGTCCAGAATTGCTTCTAGTTTGAACGCGTCACGACGCGCACTGGAAATCCCAGGCAAATGGTTTCTGGAATCAAGTGTGTTGCGATGCGCAATGCATTACGTTGTGACGCAAAGACCAGAACTTCCCTAAAATAGTTTTAAACCATCTCGATTCCACACTAGCGTGTTAGAGACCACCCTTAGGGTCTCGTATCAGTTCGTATGCATATATTACATCTTATCACAAACATGATATACCAAGTAACGATATCACGTACTTGAATTGAGAAGTTTAGCCTAGTTCTGAAACTTATTTCATGGTTTATAGTCTAATCAAGTTATCGCTTATAGACCATTACATGAGTTGCAATTTCCTTCGACGAAGCAATATAGCACTAGCCAAATTCCAATATGTGAGTGGACACTACTCTTTTAAATTAACTTTCATTGTTTTTTACATTAGACTTATTTTTACGTTTTAGGGCGTTAGATTATTTTTATTATTACTACAGTCATTTCATAAAAATTTATGATTTGAACTTTATATTGAGAAAGAAACGTTTTCAGAAAATGGTTTATGTTTTTCGAGACATGGGGGAAAAACCCACCTCAGTATGCAACTTGATATAGACATGAAATTGACGAACAACATATGTGCACATGTAGAGGACTGGGAAGACGGCGATACATAACGCCCCCGGATCCTAGTTCAGGACTAGGGATGACAGATGCCCCTAGATCCTAGTTTCAAAGCTTGGAGGGCAGCATAGATTAGTACCCCCAATTCTAGTTCAGTGGCTTGGGGGACGGCGATATGTAACGCCCCAATACCACTAATTTCAAGTATATTAGTGGCATGCTTTGGGGGACAGTGATACGTAACGCCCTAAAGTTATGGATTTGCACTTCTAGCTCTAGTTAGGCGTATAGGGGACGACAATACGTAACGGCCCCATACGTCAGATTTTCAGAGACAGATACAGTTTTCAGCAATAGTTTTCAGATGTAGTTTTCAGAGAAAGTTTTTAGAAAAGAAAGTTTTCAGGAAACAACAGTTTTATAATAAACCTTTAGAAAGGATATGTTTTTTTACATAATGAGTTCAGAATAGATTTTCAGAAAGAAGCGCATAGTTTTCTTATAAAGTCATTTCTTGATTTTTGAACCAAGTATATATTTATATATATATATATATATATATATATATATATATATATATTGCAGTATTGCAGTTTTCATCCACTCACTTAGATCGTACAATGGTCTAACCCCTCAATTCTAGTTTCTTTATTTTGCAGGTATTCCAAGAGGACGAGCTCGAGAGAACGGATATTGATGGCAGTCATTCGAGGGTATGAGTCCACCATTCAGATATTGAGTCAGTCGAGTTAAGTAAAGTCCAGTCCAAGCAGTTGTATACTAAAAATATGTATGAGTATTCATGTATAGAGTGTTTGAGTCAGTTGATATTTGTATGTTTAGTAATATGTGAACTATTCAAGTTGTGACCAAACCTTAACACACATACACACACATCGTGAGTCTGACTTCGATAATTTATTCAAGACTTTGGATCTAAGTTGAATCATACACTTTGAAGGTTTCTTTGTTTTCATTACTAGGCATTCTCTGAGGACAATCCTTGCACCAGACTTTCCAGGATTCGTTTATTTTTAGTTTTGCCGCTTTTATATTTTTACATGACTGCACGTGCATGTTAAATGAATTTTGTGGGTGTCATCTCTATAGGCCCTCACGGGATTATAACTCATCCACTAGGGCTATCTAGGGGTTTAAAGGCTTGTTGCATATGCTACATGCAATCATGATCCCTATGAAAATGGCTTATTTAATTGTTTGTTTACTTTTATTTTGATTTTATTTAGTCTTTTGCTCGGTACTAGCAAAATCTTAAGTTTCGGGGTGTTTAATAAGTGTGATTTATACACACTTATTCATGCATCCTTAGCTTATTATTTCGTTAGATTCTATGTCATTTGATGTGTTTTATAGTTTGTTTTATGTTTTATTGATAGGAAGTATTAGATCATGGATCTTAGAATAAATGTATGTGTTCGAGAGCTTAAGGATGCAACAGAAGCACGTCAGAAAAGCAGAATAAGCAGAAAATACTCATCCTGAAAAAAAAAGTGGCGTCGCGACGCCAAAGATGTCCATACATATTTCCCGAGAGCTTGGCGTCGCGACGCCGCGATAAAATCCTACACTCATTAGGGATTCCAGTTTTCTAAGCGCAGAAGGATTCCAAGACTTCCCGTAAACATAACAGTGCGCCCAAAATCGTAAGAAAGATTTTTAGACACAACAAAAGAGTTCAAAGCATAAAATTTAGAGAGATCCTGAGGAGATTGAAGAACAAGAAGAGGAGACGAAGGAATTTGATTCGGGTTTTATATTCTATTTTTCATCTTTAAACTCTTTTAATAATTATTGTTGATGGCTGATTTTGGTCTCATGGGCAATATGGGAATATCACTCCCGAGACAATCCTCCCTCAATAGTGAATTTGTTTGGTTATGGGGGACCAAAGGCAAATTTAGCAAAAGACAGATAATACGCCAATCGACAAGGAGAATTAACGTGGTTCGGTGGATCTTGGTCCGACCTACGTCCACGGGCACAAAAAGGATGATACTTTTATTACTCAAACACTCTTCTCAGATCCCTACAAGTCAGAGCTTGAAGATTCCGATCACTAGTTTTGTTGGTGATTTGATGATTTTGAGGATGCCTTTTACACATACTATGCTCTCCTATTTATAGTAATACAGAAATCAGACTCCTATTTGCATAAGAAATCCTAGTTGAACTTTAGTCTCTTCTCCTTGCAAGGATTCCTAGTCCGATTCTCCATTCTCCTTTCTTATTCCTTTTTGGATTCTGACTTCATTTCCTTGTGAGGGTAGGATAATCTGCTTATCTTATCCGTAAGAATAGAGTGTCGTCATCTTGAACGCGTCTCGCCGTATGGTCGGTCTTTATGTGGTCGGCCATGACAGTCTTTTATGCTGAGAGTGTTCCTGCCGACCTTAAAGTGCTCGGTCATACGAACCAAAGTGGTCGGTCTTCACATGTTGTGGTCGGGTCGGTATTAATGATCCGGACCAATAAGGGAATTACCCTTTTACCCCTGTCGTGCTGCTTAAATGACATAGTGCCTGGAAAACACCATCAACATCTGTCCCATAGTTCTCGGTTCCAACGAGTATACAAGTTGGTGCCGGGAACTATAAAAAGATGGTGTGCTGATCGCCTTGCTGGTGGTCGCTCCAGAAATCACAGAGAAAAACGCATTGGCTGCAAATCTGGTCATTCCTGCCACCTTCATGTGCTCAGTCAACGAGGATCCCGATATCTACCCGTGGAGAAAATGTTTTGCCCTTATGCTGATGACGATCGACTCGGTGTGACGTAACCCGATCCCGAGCTGAGAAGAACATTTGGCTCTGGGGGAATGTTACCTCCCCAGACCAATAGAGGGTCGACCATGGGGGAGATGCTCAGATCCCATGCCGATGATAAGTCTCTCGGTGGGACGTATCCCGACCCCGAGCTGAAGAAAGACTTGGCTCTGGGGGAATGCTACATCCCCAGTCCAAAGAAGCCGACTCGGTGGGACGTAACCCGACCCCGAGCTGAAAGAAAGACTTGGCTCTGGGGGAATATTACATCCCCAGTCCAAAGAAGCCGACTCGGTGGGACGTAACCCGACCCCGAGCTGAAAGAAAGACTTGGCTCTGGGGGAATATTACATCCCCAGTCCAAAGAAGCCGACTCGGTGGGACGTAACCCGACCCCGAGCTGAATAAACCATAAGGCCTCGATGGAATAAAATCCAGATCCGAGCCGATTAACCAAGCGGTCTCGGCGGAACGAAATCCAGCCCCGAGCCGAATAAACAAGTGGCCTCGGCGGAACGAAATCCAGCCCCGAGCCGAATAACCAAGCGGCCTCGGCGGAACGTAATCCAGCCCCGAGCCGAATAACCAAACGGCCTCGGCGGAACGAAATCCAGCCCCGAGCCGAATAAACATCGGCCTCGGCGGTACAAGAGCAGACCCGAGCCAGGAAGAAACATCGATCTCGGCGGTACAAGAGCAGACCCGAGTCGGAAAGAAACATCGGTCTCGGCGGTACAAGAGCAGACCCGAGCCAGAAAGAAACATATATCAACAAAACGGACTCAGCGGTACAAGAGCAGACCCGAGCCGTAAAACATATATCAACAAAACGGACTCAGCGGTACAAGAGCAGACCCAAGCCGTAAAACAAATATCAATAAAACGGACTCAGCGGTACAAGAGAAGACCCGAGCCAGGAAGAAACATCGATCTCGGCGGTACAAGAGCAGACCCGAGTCGGAAAGAAACATCGGTCTCGGCGGTACAAGAGCAGACCCGAGCCGTAAAACATATATCAACAAAACGGACTCGGCGGTACAAGAGCGGACCCGAGCCGTAAAACAAATATCAAAACTATTGTGTGGACCACAACAAACAAGCATAAATAAATGTCAGCCTAAGACAGAAGATGTCTTACTCACATTTTTGGGATCAGTTGTCTTTCTTGCAACTCTACAAAGGTCACTACAAGTAAGACTCTTCTTAATACATCCTCTCTGCATCTCAGCATTCCATGCATCCGACCGGATGACTTCCGCTATCAACTTTGGTCGACCTCAAAAACAGAATGGTCTGTGTACTCACTGAGATAGCCTTCTTTCACCAAGTCTTCCACCTGCTCCCGCAGGTCTCTGCACCCATTCGTGGCATGTCCCCTTACGTTATGGTAGATACAGTAAGCCCTACTATCTCCCTCCTCAATCGGGAACCTTCTCAAATTAGGCTCGGCCAACAGACATTTGTCCTGGATTTCCCGAACTATCTGGGTCATAGGTTTGTTCAGGGGGGTGTATATTGTCCATCCCGCGACACGGTTGACTTGGACAGGTGACTTTATCTCTTGAACATTACTACTCGGAGGTGTCGGTCTGAGTTTCTTCTGCTCCGGGACCGATCTCCTCAAATTTCTGATCGAATCCCACTGATTGTCTGACCTGAGTATCTTAGCCTTTCGGGTGTCTACTCCCCGGACAATCTTTTTCTCCTCCTCTATTAAGATAAACTTCCTGGCCAACTCCAGGGCAGTGGCATAATCCGATACGTCTTGAATCCTCAGGTGAGTCCACAACTTCCCGACCTTCAGACCTCCCTTGAGACTTTCTAGCGCTTCCGATGACTCGTACGCTCCGACCTCGAGCACCAAATTGTGGTACCTTTCAATAAAATTCCTCAGGGGCTCATCATCCCCCTGCTTCATCAGTCTCAATTCTCCCACCATTTTCTTTGGGACGCATGCCCCTTTGAAGTGTCGTATGAATGACTTCCTCAGTTGTGCGAAGTTGCTGATGCTCCTTGGGGCTAGGCTTCTATACCATAGAATGGCCGGTCCGGCCAGAGTTAGGGGGAACACTTTGCAGATGCCGTCCCCTGTTACCCCTTGCACCTCCATTAGTAGGACAAAACCTTCAATGTGGGTTTTGGGATCGGTATGGCCCTTGTATGGTGTCATGGTCGGCATGCTGAATCTTTTTGGGAATTTTGCCGACCTTATTTCTTCAGTGAAGGGAGATTCAACCTCGTCATCCCGAGCATCTGATGTATCAGTTTTGGGGTTTACTCCCCACTTGGCCATTTCTTTTCTTAACCAAGACTTTATATTGCCATCTGTGTCACTATGCTGCCTCCCGCGGCCTCTTTCGCGTCTGTCACCACGGGTGTGGCGTTCCTTATGACCTGAGACTTCCCGTCCAGTTTCACCATGCTTCATATTTCCCCTTCTGGTGTCGCGGGGGCTATCATAGGAAGAATATGGTGATTGTCTCCCCTCTTCTTCTTCCCACGTATCTTCCGTTTGTAAATCTTTTTCTACCACTACGGACCTCATCCCGTAGGGACCCTTCCTCATCGGTTCATCGTCATCACTCACATCGGCGACCCTTTTTCCATCTGCTCTTTCACCTCTTCTTCGACTGGTTCCGACTTCGGGTCTTTCGTTGTTCGTTTCCTCCATTCTCTTCAGTTTGTTCATCATGGATTTCAGAAGGATTTGATTTTCCTCCCTATCTTTCCTCATATTTTCCTCCATTTTCTCCATCCAATCTGCAGCCGAGCTCCCTGATGATTGGTGGTTTCCGCCTTCCGCCATCGTCTCACTACGCGAGTTGCTTTTTGTTCGATTCCCCACAGACGGCGCCAACTGTTGATGGCTGATTTTGGTCTCAGGGGCAATATGGGAATATCACTCCCGAGACAATCCTCCCTCAATAGTGAATTTGTTTGGTTATGGGGGACCAAAGGCAAATTTAGCAAAAGACAGATAATACGCCAATCGACAAGGAGAATTAACGTGGTTCGGTGGATCTTGGTCCGACCTACGTCCACGGGCACAAAAAGGATGATACTTTTATTACTCAAACACTCTTCTCAGATCTCTACAAGTCAGAGCTTGAAGATTCCGATCACTAGTTTTGTTGGTGATTTGATGATTTTGAGGATGCCTTTTACACATACTATGCTCTCCTATTTATAGTAATACAGAAATCAGACTCCTATTTGCATAAGAAATCCTAGTTGAACTTTAGTCTCTTCTCCTTGCAATGATTCCTAGTCCGATTCTCCCTTCTCCTTTCTTATTCCTTTTTGGATTCTGACTTCATTTCCTTGTGAGGGTAGAATAATCTGCTTATCTTATCCGTAAGAATAGAGTGTCGTCATCTTGAACGCGTCTCGCCGTATGGTCGGTCTTTATGTGGTCGGCCATGACAGTCTTTTATGCTGAGAGTGTTCCTGCCGACCTTAAAGTGCTCGGTCATACGAACCAAAGTGGTCGGTCTTCACATGTGTGGTCGGGTCGGTATTAATGATCCGGACCAATAAGGGAATTACCCTTTTACCCCTGTCGTGCTGCTTAAATGACATAGTGCCTGGAAAACACCATCAACAATTATTATGTTCTTGACTCAGATATTGTTGTTATTTAATTTAGTCATGAACTAATTTTGTCATTCTGAAGGATGAAGTAGCCTATGCTTGAACCTATTTATTGATTGACAATTAACTTTTATGAAATTTCAATTCAGTTTATTTATATTTTCTTGTACTTAATGCTTCTGTTTTGTTGGCTACAAATTAGATGATTGCATGTTTAGAATTTATCACTTGGGAGAGGGGATTTTGAATAAGATCTAGAATATATAACCTAGGAAATTTATAGAGTTCGAGGGGATTTATAACTCCTTTGAAGTAATTAATCAAGAATCATTGAGCATAATGAGTTGTTAAATACTAGATTTTATCAAAGTCGATAATTAATAATATTTGACTCGGCACTCGGGAGATGAAGTAGAATAATTTAGAGTTCTTAGCTTATAAACTCAGAAACTGAATAATAGTTGATTGGTATAATAATTAATTTCGACTTTATATTTAAATTCTAAGATAAACCTGAAGTTAAAATGAAGTCTATGGATCAAACTATAATAGTGACGGACCTGAAGGCTATTAACGAGCAGCAGAACTGAAATATGCCAAATTTGGGACCTACTCGCGCTGAGCCTGCTCGCAGCCCTAACTTATTTATTTATTTATTATTTAAAGTAAAAGCACTTTTTACTTATTTCAACAAATATACTTTTAAGTATTCCCCACCCCAATTTCAGATCTAGACTTCTTTTCACCAAATTTCAATATTTAAAAAATCTCAAAATTCTCAGTTTTAATTAATAATCAATCCAATAAACTTTATGTGTTTTAAAATTGGATCAATTAATAACAATCATCAATAAATCAACAGATCATAAAAATGATGGATTCAACAAAAAATCATCCAAAAAATTCATCATATTTTTCTTAACTTTAAGAAAAATCCATAGATTCTAAAATTATGTTTATGCTCTGATACCATATGTTATAATTTATTTAGAAACATGAAATTTATTACAAGAGCTTAAAATACAAATTAAATAATTATTCGGATGATTCAGATAACGTACCTTATTTAGAATTCATATATACAGTGAAAAATTGATAGATTTGATGTTAGTTTGGACCGAAGAAATCACCCTCCACTCACCTCTTCTTGAAGGTGAGGAACTTACTTTTAAACTTCTTTCTGCATTAAGTCTTCTAACTTCTCTCTCTCTTTTTGTTTATTCTCTCGTCAAATTTAATATGCAATTTATTGCACACCTCTACAAAAGCATAAATGAGATAATGGTGAAATTTGTCATTATGCTTCATTATTATCTCAATTATTAAGCTTAATTAAAGTTTATCACAATAATTATTTACATAATGAAAGAGAGAGAGAGTGAAGCATACATAATTATTTGCCTAAAAGAAGCATATAGAGTAAGCTATTATAGAGGGTGGAGGTAAGATCTTATCTTACTAATTTTGGGAGTGTAATGGGCTCACTCATTAAAAGTCCATAATCATTCCAAAGCCTGCTCTAATTTCCATACATCAATTAATATAGAGTTCAGCCTACTTTATTAGATCAAACAATTGAGTTTCACAGTTTCTAATATAAAATCAATTATTTTATCGCTTTATTAAAATCTATCTCACAATTAATAGAAGTTCGCTTAATTATTAGAATAAAATATTCTAACATTGGAATGTAAAATTTAAATGATAAATATTGGTAAAAATTATAGTGAAATGTATATGAATTTAATATTATTTATAGATTAAAAAAGTTGTTAAAAATTATTGTTGTTACTCATATTATTTTAATAAATAATAGTTATTAATAATTCCAATTACCACCATAAAAATAAAGTGGAAAATAAAATATTAATCACGTTAATTAGACCTAGCTGGCGGTTCGATTCCGGTTCTGAACCGAACCGAACCGGCCGGTTCCCGGTTCCAAAAGTGTGGAACCGGAACCGTGAACCGAACCGGTCGGTTCGAACCTTTTTTAAAAAAAAAATTTCGAAAAAAAATTAGATTAATTTAATAAATAAATAAAATTATTAAATTGAATAACTTGAACTTAAATTTTTAAAAAAATTTAAGTTGCATACGTATCCTCCAAAGGTAAGAGGAATTAAAGCTCACGTAGTTCCACTACAATTTAAGATATTTCCCCTGGAAAATTTACAAATTTGTAATTATCAATCATCATTATTAGTTGATCCTTCAACTCCGGTTCCGCTTGCACTTGTTGTTGCAGATTCATTATCGAACAAGTCTTTGAAATCATCGGGGGCATCTTCTTGTTGTCTCAGATCAGCTCGAGTCCAATCATCCACATAAGCTGTTGCTTCTAGAGTGCTTGGATGTAATGAAGATCGTCTAGCTTCTAATATATTGCCTCCCAAGCTGAAGGTTTGCTCAACCGCAACGGTGGAAATATGTGCTGCCAATATCTCTTTAGCAATAATTGATAAAACATGATATATATTTTAATGTTTGTTCCACTATTTAAGGATTTTAAAATTTTTACTAACTAAACTTTCAATAGGAAACTCAAAATTTGTAGATAAATAATTATCTAATTCAGGGTTATTGGTCGTCGTATCCCTAGCTTTTTTATTTTGTTGCAGTAACCAACGATCTCATGCGCTAAGTCTTGTTTGAATTACCGGTTCGCTATTACTAGATTCACCTAATGTTCATAAGTTATATCTTACAATATAATCATTAAATAACTCAATTCAATCATTTCTTAATCTCACTATTATTCTTGTAATATCATTTTCATTTAATATTCTTAAATAATCATAGTAAGCTTGTAAAGCACTATTCAAACCTTTTAATTTAAATCTAGGATAAAAAACAGCAGCAATAAGATAAAGTAAATGAATTTCTCTAAAATAATTCTATCATTTTACCTTCATAGCAGTAATGGCTTCGAATAAAATAATATCATTAGGATCGCTACTTTCAACATGTTCATCGAGAGTACCAACAATATTCAAACTTTCAAGAATAAATAAATGTGATGTAGGATAATAAACTCCGCTAAAAATTAAAGTAGCATCATTAAAAACTTTTAAAATTTCTAATTTTTTTCACAAATATCCCATTGACTAGGAAAAAGTGATATTTTGAACATGTTGAGAAAAAAGAAACTACATGATGCATATTTGTATTGTAATGCTTGACATAAAAGAAAATAAGTTGAATTCCAACGTGTTGGAACATCTCTTGAAAATTTAATCGGTTTAATATCATTTATTTTACAAAACTTGACTCATTCTCTCCTAACTTGAGAATATGACCAAATACAATTAAGTGCATTCTTAATAGGATTAATGAAAGGTGATAATAATTTCAGACCATTTTGAACACATAAGTTAATGACATGTGCAACGAATATGAAAAAACCGACCCCCTAAATTTGGTTGATATATTTCTTTTAAATCATTGATGAATGCAGTATTTGCAGATGCAATATCAAATCCAATTGTTAAAATTTTATCTACTAAATCATATTCATCAAAAATTACCTTAATCATTCTATAAATATTTTGTGCAGTATATTGGTCATCAAAAACTCTAAATGCAATAAGTCGTTTTTGCATGGTAAATGATGCATCAATCCAATAATAAGTCACATTCATGTATGAGTGTGTTTGCCAATGATCACTCCAAATATCAGAACATATAGAAATACGACATTCAATCTCTTTAAATATTTCATTTAAAATAATTTTAACATCTTTGTATAATCTAAAAATATGACGTTTTGTTGTGTTTCGAGTCATTCTACATGCAGCAGGATTTAAAGCATTATGCACATAATTAGTAAAATGAAGATTTTCGCCAAACCTTAAAGAAAGATGTGCCATACAAGTTAATTTCGTAAAATCTTCTCTATTTTTTGCATAAGAATATTTAAATAAATCTACAGCTCTCGTACCTCTACTAGATGATGCGTACCTGACCATTTGAGTTTGCGTCGTATCAATTCCAAGTTCAACCGCATGATGTCTTTCCATGTGCTTGATCATATTGCCGTATCCACTAGAAAATTTGTAGGAAACCTCACAATGGTTGCAAACTGCTCTTGAACTTTCATCGTCTTGGCGGTCTCAATAAAAATAAATTTTGAAAACATCCGAGAAACGAGTCTTAATTTCTCTTCTCCGCGATTGTGAATCGACACTAGGGTCGCTCTCTTGGGTTGGCATATTTGACATTATGTTCTCAGATGAGCTTGTCATTTTTTGTTTAAGAAATAAGTAAGAAGAATAAGAAAATTGACTAATTGAGAATGATAATAACTAATTGAGATTGAGAATAAGAGAATTGTAGGAATTGAGAGAGTTGACAAATTGGTGTGTTGAAATAATGAAAAATGACCACTATTTATAGAGTTTTAGAATTTTTTTGATACAAAAATGCCTATAAATATAACTGTTTTATTACCGTTATTAGGAGTATATTAGGAATTAACTATTTCATTTTTTTTTATGGCTGTTAAGGCCTTTTTTTTTTTTTGGTATTAAGGGGTAGGGAGCCAACGACTAGTAGCCATTGGGGAAGAAAGGGTTCCTGTTGGAACCCTACGGTTCCAACCGGTTCGGTCGGGGGTGGAACCCCAATCGAACCGGTCAATCACGATTCCGGTTCCGGAATCGGAACTGGAATCGGTTAGAATCGAAATCGTGACCGGATCTAACGTTAATTAATCCGTAACCTAAACATAAGAATGTAAAATCATGCAAAAAATAAAAAATAAAAAATAACATACCACGCAACACAAACAAAGAATGTAAAATCATGCAAAAAATAAAAACAAAAAACAACATACTACGCAACACAAACAAAGGTGATAGTTTACAAAATATTAAAACGCTAGCTGTAAAACATTGCTGCTCTGACAGCTGCTCATTGTATTCTCTCGTCTCTTTTATTATTGTTCGAATTTTGTGAAGATATTGACAGCTGCTTGAAAGAGAGCCCTGGGGTGTGGCTTGGTGGTGAAGGGTTCAGAATCTCACCTTGAGGTTCTGGGTTCGAATCCAGGGGGTGTAACTTCTTGTAAGAATCTGGGGCAGCCGGGAGTTTTACCTGCGCCACGGCCCAAAATGAGTGGTTTAGTGGCGGGGTTTCCAACGATTCAAAAAAAAAAAAAAAAAGGCTTGAAAGAGAGAAAACAAACGTGATCTTGGATGCAGTCGAGACGGGCACTTGATTAGAATCTCAAAATTTTATATAAAATTAATGTCTAAGTTTAATAAAATTTTAATAATTTTTAATTTCATTATGACTTGATTTTTTTTATATTGATTTTTTTAAAAAATTTCATTTTAAAAATTCATCTAAAACCCTCCAAATTTAAATTAATTGATGGTCGCTCCTGATTGCGTAATAGGATTCAATATAATTAATATTCGATTAGTATTTTCAGGTCATAAATGCACGCATGAAAAATATCATTTAGTTGTTGTCTGGCTTCGGTTGTAGTGATAGACAGAGACGAGGAATCCTAGCTGGATTTTGAAATTTTTTAATAAATTATTGAAAAATTGACTATGCATTTATTAAATTTATGAAAACACCCTAGCAGAAGTTTAAAATTATACAAAGGTCTTAATTGATTATAAAACATTTCATATCACCCTAGTTTTATTGTATAAATCTAATTGATTTGATAAATGATTAAAATTTAGAGAAATTTGAATAAAGACTAAACACAACAAACTTTATAGTATTATAGTTTAAATATATCATTATTAAGCCAAATTTTTAAGTATGTCTCTGGTTAGGACTCGGTCAATCTTTCAAATAAAGTTTAAATTAAAAGGATGAAGATTACGAAAAAATGTATTAAAAAAAAATTAAAAGACATAAACGTCAAAAGTTGAAGACTTTCTTTCAAACCAAAAAAATAGTGTGGGCTTAAAAACGTTAAGGGATAAAAATTTGAGAAAATAAAAGAAATAAATATAATGGAGTCTTGCTTTCAAATAAAAAATGATGGGGATTTTTAACAGAACTGATACAGTGATGGTATCAGGTCGGTTAATATCTACCAGGATTGGATACAAGATGGAGAAAGTGTGAAAACAAAACTGTTGAGAGCGAAATCTAATATGGTAGGGTTACTAAAAAGTCAAGGTATTCCTTATAGTCAAAGTCTTCGACTTCTTCATTTAATTAAACAATAAAAATAATAATAATAATAAATAAATAAACAAAACGTAAGCCATAAGTGGTCTGATCCTTTGGAAGACTCCTCATGGATCTCTTGTATAAATAAGTATGCTATTTTTTAACTTTAAAATTATATCATCAATCTCAGTTACCCCCTTTACTTTTTTAGTTTGCTGTATCTATTAAATTAAAAACACCCGAAATGAGCTTGTTCTGCTTTGTTCATATGTTGTTGTTAAAGTGTTTCGTGGTGGCTAGCTTAGCTATGAATACGAAAAACTTGACAACAGATCAATCAGCTCTTCTTGGATTCAAAGCTCACGTGGATGATCCTTGGAGAGTCCTGGCAAATAATTGGTCAGTTTCTTATCCAGTATGCAGCTGGGTTGGCATTTCTTGCGGTGCTCATCACAATAGAGTCATCGCCTTAAATCTTTCAAGTATGAGTCTCAAAGGCACCATTCCTCCACATTTAGGAAATCTCTCATTCCTATTGTATCTTGATATAAGTGAGAACAATTTCCATGGCCATGTGCCGAATGAATTGGGGCAATTACGCCGACTCAGATATATTAATCTCAACTTCAATGAATTCATCGGAAGCTTTTCATGGGTTGGTTTCTTATCCAACCTCCAAGTCTTGAATCTTCGTAATAACAGTTTCACAGGTCCCATCCCGAATTCTCTCTTCAACTTATCAAGCTTGGAGCAATTGGACTTATCACGGAATGTTATCGGTGGAAAAATTCCTGCAAGGATTGGGAATTTCAGTATGTTGAATTTATTAAATCTTCAAAATGACAACTTGCAAGGTACTTTCACTTTTATCTCCCTTTAAAGTCAAACCACTTAAACATTATTTTCTAATAATATTAAAAATATATCAAATATGTTATTAAAGGGATTGTATTCTAATATATATTTTGAATACTTATAATTTAATAATAATAATAAATTATATTACTAAAATACCCCTAAAGTAATTTACTCTTAAGCATAATTTAGTCTAGTTAAATAAATGTTTATTACTCTTAATGCCCATAAACATCACCAACGCTAGAGACTATGTTTGTTAACTAATAGAAAAAAAATATCTATTCAATATCAAAAACTTATTATTATTATTATTATTATCAATCAATAAATAACTAATAATAAAGTTTTAGTGATAAATAATACTAGTAATAATTAATAAAATTAAAACTACCTATGAAATTATTCGTAGGTATTCTGTCTCTAAATTTAATGATTGAATTTTCCATAAATATTCTATCATTGAAAGAGGACGTCACTTTATGGCGCCTCATTTAGTGACGGAGAATTTATCGTTAAAATACCGACGTATTTTTCATCGGATCTGTTGCTAAATCGTAGTAGCAATCGGCCCCTCGTATAGTGATGGATTAAATCGCTTCAATTATTATTAATATTTGTTCAAAACAAATCAATGGAGAAAGATTTATGGTGTTAAACGTTTTGTCAAGGCTGGAATTTGACCGTGCATGTATTTTCGACACATTGAATTCAACTTGCAAATTGGAAAGATCATTAACTCGTCAATGTTTGGGCATTTTGGCAGGTGAAATTCCAAAGGAGATTGGGAATCTACAAAATCTGAATTATCTAGCACTTGGTAATAATAACATAAGCGGTTCAATTCCTCCCATGATCTTCAATATTTCAACCATAATTGGCATTTATCTAGCTTCTAATCAACTCTCAGGCCACCTACCATTAACAATTGGCCACAATCTTCCGTTTATTGATACTTTAGTGTTGTTTGACAATAAACTTACCGGATCAATTCCCATCTCCATCACCAATGCTTCTAATCTCGCTCTCATAGAATTGGCCACCAACTCTTTCTCTGGCCTTATTCCAAACACTTTTGGCAACTTGAGATTCCTCAGCGCGCTCTACCTAGCGAATAATTACTTGACAACAGAATCGTCAACCGCAGAGTGGAGTTTTCTCTCTTCCTTGACTAATTGCATATATCTAAAAACCTTATCATTTGCTTCTAATCCATTACATGGAATCCTTCCACCAATTATTGGGAATTTCTCTGCTTCTCTACAGAAAATTTTTGCATACGAGTGCAAACTCAAGGGCGGTATTCCTCAAGAGATTGGCAATTTACGTGGGCTAATAGTTTTAAGCCTCTTCAATAATGACTTAAATGCAACTATTCCAACAACGATGGGAAGATTACAGCAGCTACAAGGTTTAGATCTCTCTTTTAATAATTTGCAAGGATCCATTCCCTATGATCTTTGCCACTTGAAGACGTTGAATGGATTAGTTTTAGGTGGAAATAATCTCTCCGGACACATACCACAATGCTTAGCGAGTTTGACTGCGCTAAGAGGCCTTAACTTAGGCTCCAACAATCTCACTTCAAGTATACCATTATCATTTTGGAGTCTTGAGTACATCTTGAAAGTAGACTTGTCTTCAAATTCTTTAAGCGGTTCTCTCCCTTCAAATGTACAAAACTTGAAGGTTTTGACATATTTAAATTTATCCAGGAATCAATTATCAGGTGATATTCCAACGACTATTGGTGGACTCAAAGATCTAACCACATTATCCTTGGCTGGTAATCAATTTCAAGGTCCTATACCTGGATCATTTGGTGGCTTGACAAGCTTAGAATCCTTAGATCTCTCTTATAACAATCTCTCTGGAGAAATTCCTAATTCATTAGAGGCTCTTTCAAATCTCAAACTACTTAATGTGTCTCATAATAGGCTAAAAGGGGAAATTCCTACAAATGGGCCTTTTAAAAACTTCTCAACTCAATCTTTTAGTTGGAATAATGGGCTATGTGGTCCGCAGAGATTCCAAGTCCCATCTTGCAAAGAAGATAACAACAAAAGATCCAAGAAAGTTGCTATACTTGTCCTGAAATATGTTTTGCCCCTGGTAATATCCATTGTGCTAATAACTGTTATCATTATCTTCTTTATAAGACGTCGAAACATGATTATGAAAACTCCAGATCAGGAAGACATGTTATCTCTGGCAACATGGGGAAGAATTTCTTATTTAGATATTCAACGGGCGACTGACAGATTTAATGAATGCAACTTGCTTGGTAGAGGGAGTTTTGGATCAGTTTATAAAGGGACGCTTTTAAATGGAACTAATGTTGCTATAAAGGTTTTCAATATCAACCTAGAGAGAGCATTTATGAGTTTTGATGTTGAATGTGAAGTACTACGAAATGTTCGTCATCGAAATTTGGTAAAGATCCTTAGCAGTTGTTGCAATATAGATTTTAAAGCCTTAGTGCTTGAGTTCATGCCTAATAGTAGTCTTGAGAAGTGGTTATATTCTTATAACTATTTTTTAGATATCTTCGAGAGGTTGAATATAATGATAGATGTGGGGTGGCTCTTGAATATCTACATCATGGTTATTCGACAATTGTGGTTCATTGTGATTTGAAGCCCAACAATATTCTCTTAGATGAAAATATGGTTGCACATGTGAGTGACTTTGGAATTTCTAAACTCTTAAGTGAAGGGGGTGATTCTGTGACACAAACCATGACAATGGCTACAATTGGTTATATGGCACCAGGTGATATTACAAACTTAATTTCAAATGTTGCTATAAGAATATATATATATTTTTTTATATATCATTTATCTCATAATTATCTTTTACAAATTGAAATTAAAAAATGCAGAGTATGGATCAGAGGGAATTGTTTCATCCAAATGTGATGTCTATAGTTATGGAGTTTTATTGATGGAAACTTTTACGAGAAAGAAACCCACCGATGAAATGTTTGCTGGAGAAATGAGTTTAAAGAAATGGATAAACGAATCAGTACCTCATGATTTAATCAAAGTTGTTGATGCAAATTTATTGCGAGAAGAGAAAGATTTTTCTGTCAAAATGGATTGTTTATTAAGCATCATGCATTTAGCATTCGATTGTTGCATGGAATCACCTGACCAAAGAATAAGTATGAGAGATGTTGCAGCAAAGCTCAAGAAGATTAAGGTGAAGTTTCTAGATGATGTCACTGCAACTAATTAATGCCTGCTTTCTGTTATGTGTGTTATGTATACTGGGAATAAAAGCCATTGGGGTTGATACTAGAAATATTTCAAGATTTATCTCATTCCCAATAATGCCTGCTAAGACTATTTGAACTGAGGAATGACTCTGTTTGAACTCATTTATTTATAAACAAATTGTTGTACAATCCCACATTGCGAATCCATACTCCGCCATGAATTCAATTTTCCACTTCATATCTCAGAATTGACAGTGCTTTGTTGCGGCCAAAAAAACTTCTCGACGTACAATTGCCAGTGCAAATCCATGGAAGTTCCTGGCCCTCTGCTGGCCAAAAAACCTCTCAAAGGATCACAATCTATCATCAAGATCAGATTGGTGATCCATATCAGGAGTAAATATTTAATAAGGTATGGTAATACCTAATAAAATCAAGCATGCCAACAATGCAAAATGTAGTTAGTTAAGACAATGCGGTAAAAACTAAGAAGCAAGAATAAAGCCCCCCATTGATGGCGATTTTGTATAGCATGCAATCGCATATGTCATACAAGTAGTATAAAAATATTCATCCGACGAGGATTGTTATTACTGTCTAATACTAAAATTTTATCAACCCTAACTTTATTTAGACTAGTGTTTATGCAGAAAGAACTATTTGTTGGGGTTTCGGGCGATGGGCGCAGCGGAAGCGCCGTTCGGGCGAAATCGTAATTTAAAATTTTTTTCAAATTACCGAATAAATTATTCAATATCTAATGTGAATAATTTATTCATATTTCACCTAAACTTATTTATTCAATATCAAATATCAACATAAATGTGTATGAAACGTCGCGAAACTTTTACGGAAAACGTTTTTCCGTAAAATAACGCAAAATGCATTTTTGACCGAACCGACCACCCAATACTTATGGAGACTGACCAGGTCATCCCCAATAGTGTTAGGGTAGTTCATGGGCTGCCCGAACAGTGACGAACTCACTGTTTGGACAGCCGTCACCCGGTTGGCTCAAAAGTCACCCGGTAACGCCGTTTTTGGCCGTTTTCGCTTATTTCAACTTCGAAACAATTTCCGGCAATTGTTCCAACACCCAAAATACATCCAAAACATTCATAAAACATATTTTTCATCAACAAAATCAGATCCATTCCAGGTCTAAAACAGAAAATGAAATTGCCAATTTATCATGCTTTAAATCCAATTTTTCAACATTAATCAAATTAATCTCAACACCAAATCAAGTCACCACATATGAACAACCCAAGAACAATTCTAGGCATTACAAGAGTGGTCATAACACTCTAGAATGGCAACATGTCACCAAATGACTAAATTGGATACTAATTACACTAATTTCATCCAATACTACCTCACACATGCATTTCACTTCCATCTCAATCATCCACAAACAAAGCCCCAAAAATTCATAATCAAATGAACCCTAGAACCCTTCTAACAACTCAAGAAACAAGAAACTAAATTTCCAAGTTTAGGGTTATGGTAGATTACCTTTAATCCTCCAATTCCTTAGCTTTATTCTTGAATTTTCCTTTGAATCTTCATGGATACTTCAAGCAAAGTTGAAACCCATTTATTTATTTTTGGTTTCGGCAATGGAGAGTTATCAATGAAGAAGAAAATAATTTTTTTTAAATAAAAAAGGGAAGTGCCGACTTTGACAAGGGCATTTTTGTCATTTTTGCAATTTATCAAATTAAATTAATAATAACTTTTTAAGTGGCCAATCAAATTGTCACACATTTAGCTTAATAAATACATTCAATGTGTTCCAATTAATTATATATCACCATTATCATACTATTATGACAAATGGATAAGATATTTAATTTTTAATTATTTAATTATTTAACAATTAAATAACTAATAATAAATAACATCCATATATGTATTTTTATTTACATTAAATAATAAATACATATATTTATGGCATGTGTCAAAATCTCATTTGACTAATTATTAATGTGTATCTAATCGTATTATGTATCAAATACAAATACACAATAATTACGATCGGACAAAATCCCATAATGCATGTGTTATCGTTTAATTGATTAAACGATCCGAATTAACTCATTTAATCTGGTGAAGTATTATGAATAATCTGTATTATTCATATCGAGTTGCCCAAGTGCTCAATGAGTACACTTCATATTGTGGGACTCTCTAAGTTTAGGTTTATCCGTCACGAAATCCAATTTCATGTCCATAATTCACCCACTCATGGATTATGACAACCACAGATAATCTCATTAAACTATACAAGCCGAGGTCATTGCATACGTATAATCCCTCTGTCACAGGCTATCCGTATTATACCTGGGATATAGATGAAAACGTCAAATCCGTTCGGTGTAATACAGTCGACTTTCAATTTACGATCTCTAAATAACACTCAGAACTGATTTCCGACGTTATACCATGACCATGAATTTACTAGATCGTAAACACGTGAGGATGCATATGCCCTGTACATATGACTGACAGATCATATCTTGATACGCATTAGATATCATGAGCATCAGTCCACACCCAACGAACATGCGGAGGTCTGATCATGAATAGATCGGTGACGTGACTATCATCAAAGTGTGAGGGATAACTCATATATCCTAATGTGGTATCTCAAGTCAAATGACCATTATACTCACTCAACTCGAGAAGATTCCTATTGACGTTGATGTACTATCTATTAGGAAATCTTCAATGAGTCGTTCAGTGTCTTATCAAATAAACACCTACATGTCTATATGAGTCTCCTGAGACTCATGGTTCATTGGGATAAACCATCGGACCAAGTCACGATATACGACATGTACTGGTCTCTGCGGATTTTACTAACCGACCCGTGTTAGTAAATCTTGACCATGAACTTTATTTAAGGATATACATCTTATAGTGCACTTCCCAATGTCAATTACTAACTACGTTGTAACTGCGCACTGTATCGTAAATCCTAGGGTATTTGTCTAATATACACGTATCACTGAACCAGATTCAGTTTCGATCTAATCGTAATTAGATAGAATAAGTGTATAAAAGACAAGGGTGCTACCAATAAATTAGTAATATTATGGAAAATAGAATTTCTCGTATTTATGAATCGGACATAAATACGATCCGATTGGCACTCTGAGCACCAACCCTAATAATTTCTCCCATTTGCTCTAGTGCCAATCCACGGTATCCTATACACATCTCAATATATATCACATACTCATTGCCCTCAAAAGCTCACCTAGCACTCAAGAGGTAGGCAACAACAAGTAAGCCCGCTTAACAAATCGAATCTGTCCAACAAACCCAACCGCTTTCCTTAGCCAGCATCATTCATATTTTGCAGAATCCAAATTCTACATCAATATGACTAAGACGCTATATCAGTTTTTGTGCCATAGCTGCTGAGTTGTCTAAGTATATATGGATCAAATCCAAAATACTAAAAGATAACCGCAAACACAAAACTAATATCAACACTTGTAATCATTGAGGTCACTTTGTAACTTCTTAAGTCAATACCTTAAAAGTTGCAACTGATTCCATTAGTTCAGTAGAATCAACAGTGACGCTCTCATTGTATTTTTTCTGACTTTATATGACATAGACCATATAATTTCATAATTAGAATCAAATCTGATCTGACCTTATGGTTGCAGATTAAATTCTCCAGGAATAAGAAACGTGTTCTTAATATCCCAAAGATCACAAAGAACATGTTCCAAGATCCATTATATGGTCTGCAGCATATCAAAATAACTCGTAACAGTTATGATTAAGTTGATATCTTTAATTGCACATAATATAGTATTTATTACGCCATCATCCTATGATGCATAAAATTAACTAGACATTTCAATCAATCTATCTTTCGATAAAGGAATCATCCTTTATGAAAGACGAATACTATATATATATAAAAGACACGTTAACTGTCAAACAGTATACTAACTGTCATATAAATAGTCTTTTTGTGTCCTTTATTAGATCATATCTAATACGCGACTAATAGGAGTATCTCACATGTCTCTTAGTTTTATATCATATATGAAACTTTATATCAAATATAACATAGACTACTCCCACTGCTTACATGGAGAAAAGAATACTTAGGATATATAAAATGCTAGAAAGAAGTTTGTACGCTCCCACTGACCCTATTAACAAATATGTATTCTCTATACTTTGATAAAATTAGACAATTCGACTGTATCAAAATCAGAGAACACGGATTTTCGAAAAGCTTATATGAGTCTACAATAGGCTCCATAAGCTAGTATATCAAACTGTGATCTTAGTGTTGGACAATTATGACCTATAGCATCACTATTTGTAAAGAACATGGTGTTCTTGTACAAATTAACTATGTGACAAAGGAAATTACTTTTTTTATCATTTTGTAATTGGATTACTTGGATATATAAATGATAAAAGTCCATATGATTAGTACCGGATTAATAAGATATGAGACAATATTAATCCATGAAAGGTTTAATCATTAAATATCTCTAGTCGTAGTATTATCGAGAATGGACATCGATAATGCAGAATAGACTAGTATTACACTTATGCGCATTATGGAAGCTTAACGGCATAGTTCTCATATATTTAAGTATTGGATACTTATGCAAGTGTGATAGGAGGTTCTGTTAGCCGTTGGACCGGGAACAACTTCGTTATGGATAGACCCCTCAGAATCTCATTGGTAGTATGACTACGTGTCTATGGAAATCTGAATCAGGGTAGGTGTATGTGGTCTTAACCTGAGACTTGCATCGCTAATACTTGCGAAAATCAGTACGCTTTGATTTTGGTCGTCTGAAGCTTTAACAGGTTCTGTGTACGCCTCTTCTGGGTTTACTGAGAATCGTAGTGTATTGGGTGTGATGTCAATATGGAAGTATCACTTCGGTCATATGGAGATGATGATCACGCAAGGATACATAACTAGTACTATTAAATTATGCAACTATCGCGATAGTATGACTAAGTCATGATTATCCGATTACAGAGACTAGTTGTTGATGATCCGATATATGCTTCTGACGGGGCAGACACAATTCCAGCCCTAGGCCTAACATGTGACATCTGATACTGGATCGTATTACGCAATACAATGTATACTACGCCTGATACAGATTATATATTCCTCGTTGAATTTTTCTGGAGAATTGGATAGGCACGATTCTTTGCTAGAAGCCAACCATGTCTTGTAAATCGGTGAGAACGTGGTACCGGGTACGCACGTATTCGGATAGTCCGATGACCGTATTTACTGTCAACATATCCATGGATCTCTTGGGTCGCTTCCCAAAGATTCACCGATGACATTTGACTCGAACAGAATTAATCTGTGATTAATTATGAGAGAGAAAGATTAATATGAGATTAATTATGGTAAGAATTTATCTGGGATTAAATTCGTCTAGATGAGAGAACGTGATTAATTTGGAATTAATCGGTAAAGTAAATTTAATAGTTAAATTGGATTTTACTATTTAATTTATTTAATTGGGCTAAAATAATATATCAGATATATTAATTGAAATTGGATTTCAATACGGAATTAAAATTGGATTTTAATTCAAGCGAACGAATTAATTTGGAATTAATTCGTAAGTGACTTTCGTAATAATTTTGCTAGGCATTATTATTTAATTAAATTGCATTTAATTATTTAGCGACGGAAAAATTCGTTTAGTTGGATTAAACTAACCGGACCCAAAGTGTGTTATGTAAAGCCAACTTGAATTTGGAATTCAAATTTGAGTGGGACCCACATCACTTACATCACATGTCACTATTTGTGATGGAAGTAGTTGGCTACTTTAAAAGGCATCCTTTTGGTCAACACATACACACTTTTTGAAACAAGTTTTGGAAACTTAAATTCACTATTCACTCATCTCTCCCAATCTCTCTCATGGCCGAATTTAGCTTCTCTTGGAGGGCAAATTTTGCTTCAATTTTTGTTCAAGCTAGCACTTAAAGGAGTCAAAGAAAGGTGATAGGGAAACTCACCCCAAGAGTTTGGAACTCAAAAGGAGGGCTTGGAGCTTCTACATCCGTTGGAAATTTCGAATTCCATAACCGATCAATGTAAGTTCTTCTGTAAACTTTCTTGATAGATTCACACACAAATCAATGTTTAGAGATCATTGGCATGTCTAAGACACTAACACTTAGCAGAATACAAACTCTAGGGCCATTCTAGAATGAACTCTTCAAACAAATAAATCACGACGGATCTCTCATTCGAAGAAATCACTCGAGAACGCCACTTTGCATTCTTTAGCCAAAATACATAGTTTAATATCGACATTAACCAACAGATCTTTAACCGTTCAATCAGTACGACTAGAGACAAGTTTCCTCAGAATCTACAATAGATCGCTGAGTATAACCTTTCTCACTATCATATTATATAGATTAAACCTTTATCAAGCTCACTTTGCTTTTGCTGCGCAAACAATTTGCACATTTTATGTACAATTCATAACGAAAGCCTAATCAAGTTCAAAACTTGATCGTAGTAAGGTACGGACAATATTAGATCTATGGTTCAAATGTAATTTCCGAAATCGATATCAAATATCGCTCCCACTATAAGTTATAGGATAATTTTCTTCGATAAGAAAACAACATAATCATTAAGTATTAAATACTTTGTAAATGATTCTGACATCCTATTGAACTTATACGGAAGATGTCTAAGGGTCTTTTCATCTTATTAACTATGTAGTTCCATTACAATTTATCACTCTCACATTTGACTTCAATAAGTCAAATCTTTTCTGCAATCGACAACATCCAATGTTAACCACCAAGTAACAAAATAATTTTATTACTCGGGATCGTAGAAAAGATATTCTATCAAATAGAATACAATATTCCATTAAATAGAATAAATGATAAACCTTCCACTCGTACCTCCGAGACACAAGTACTTTCAATTATATAACAATTATACAAAAGAAAGTTTCAAATCTCAAACTTTTCAAAATTCGAATTTTCTACTATATATATCATATATGTAACTGTATGAACAAATGGAACTT
>SKCR01031403.1:0-78320 GCA_019454045.1 Zanthoxylum bungeanum | reverse complement strand
ATAACAAATTGAGTTTGTCCAACAAATCCAATTGTTTCCCTTAACCATCATCATTCATATTTTGTAGAACCCAGTTCTACATCAATATGACTCAGATGCGATATCAATATTGTGCTATACCTACTAAGTTGTCTATGTATTAAGGATCAAATCCAAATACTTTGTAGACAACCGCAAACACAATACTAATATCAAAACTTCTAATCTATAAGGCCACTCTGTAACTTCATAAGTCAATACTTCATAATTTACAACTAATTTCATTAATACAGTAGAATCATTCGTGACACTCCCACTGCATCTTTCTGACTTTATATGACGTAGACCATCTAACGTCATAATTAAATTGCACCTAATGGTTGCGGAATATATTCTCCATGAATAAGAAACTTGTTCTTAATATCTCAAGATAAAAAAGAACATGTTTCAAGACACATCATATGGTCTACAGGGTATCAAAATAATTCTTAACAATTACAATTAAATTGATGTCTTTAATGGTACATAATATAGTATTCATTATGCTATCATCATATGATGCATCAGATTGACTAGACATTCTAATCAACTTCCATTTCGACTAAGGAATCATCATTTACGAAAGATAAATACTATATATATAAGAGACAAACTAACTGTCAAACAGTTATACTAACTGTCATACATATAGTCTTATTGTGTCATTTATTATATCATATCTAATGCACGACTAATGGGAGTTTCTCACAAGTCTCTTAGTTTTATGTCATATATGAAACTTTATATCAAATATAACAGAGACCACTCCCACTGCTATCACAGAGAAAACAAGACTTAGGTAACACTCTTTACCTTACAAACATTTCATTATTACATTAATAATAATGTCATTAGGATATATAACACTAGAATGAAATTTTTATGCTCCCACTGACCCTATTATCAAATATGCATTCTATATGCTTTGATAAAATCAAACAATCGACTATATCAAAATTAGAGAACACATATTTTCGGAAAGCTTATCTGAGTCTACAATAGGCTCTATAAGCTAGTATATCAAACTGTGATCTTAGTAGAATACAAACTCTAGGGACCATTCTAGAATGAACTCTTCAAACAAAGAAACCACAACAGATTTCTCATTCGAAGAAAACATTCAGGAACGCCACTTTGCATTCTTTTGCCAAAAAACATAGTTTAATATCAACATTAACCAACAGATTTTCAATTGTTCAATTAGTGGGACTGGAGAGAAGTTTTCTCAGAATCTACAATAGATCACTGAGTATAACTTTTCTCACTGACATACTATAAAGGTCAAACCTTTATCAAGCTCACTTTGCTTTTGCTGCGCAAAAAATTTGCACATTTTATGAACGATTCGTAACGAAAGCTTAATCAAGTTCAAAAATTAATCGTAGTAAGCTACGAACAATCTTAGATCTATGGTTCAATGCTAATTATCGAAATGTGGTTTCTATAATATGTCCCAAACAAAGATTAAGCATGTGAAATACTATAAAGAATATATATAAACATGAAGTATGGCGGAATCATACTTACAATGCCTGTGATGAAGAAGATGATCAAATGGTAGAAGCTCCAAGTTGTGGAAGATTCGGCCAGAGGAGGAAGAAGACTTGAAGCTCCAAGCTTTGTATTCCAAGCTCTTTGATGGTTTCCCTATCACCTCTTTTGATCCCTTGCTTGTGCTAGCAAAAATGGAGAAATAGAAGATCAAATCTTCCTTGCCCTTGTCAATGGAGTTCTCGGCAATTTGAGAGAGAAGAGAGATTTTGTGTAAAGTCTTAATTGATATTTGTTTACCAAAAATCAATTTATATTTATGTTATAATTTATTAAATTAATAATAAATCTATGACATAAACCATGCAATGGCTTAGAGTGTCAAACACTCAAACTCCATGCAAAGCCTTTGAGTAATGCACACTATCACCATGCAATGCCTTAGAGTGTTTTGTACACTATTAACATGCAATGCCTTATCAATAAAATAATGCATATAATGACAAGTGTCATGTGGGCCCACACGTTTCCCAATGATAGTGGGCCCACGTCCACTCACGCGTTCGGGTTCGATATTTCCGAAATACCGAGCTAGCGTCGCGACGTTAATTAAATCGGATTTAAATAAATAATCGCTCCCAGCGAAATTATTATTTACGTCGCTTACGAATTAATTCTAAATTAACTCGTATGCCCGAATTAAAATCTAATTTTAATTTCGCGTCGAAATCAAATTTCAATTATTATATCGAATATAATAATCTTACTGATTAATTCCAAATTAATCGTTCTCTCTCTCAAATAAGGCACTTTATCCAAGATAAAGTTTCTCCGCAATTAATCCAAGATTAATTAAGTCCGAATCAAATATCATAGGTGAATCTTCAGGAAGCGACCCAAGAGATCTCCGGATATTTGGCAGTAAATACGGTCGTCGGATAATCCGAACACGTACGTACCTCGTACTACGTCTTTACCGATTACAAGACAAGGTTGGCTTCTAGCAAAGCGCCATGCCTACCCAATTCTCCAGAAATATTCTTATAGGAATATAAGATCTGTATCAGGCGTAGTATACCGTAGTATTGCGTACATCGATCCAGTATCGGATGATCACATGCTAGGCCTAGGGCTGGAGATGTGTCTGCCCCGTACGAAACATATATCGGACATCAGCAAAACTAGTCTCTTTAAATCGGACAATCCTGACCTGGTCATATTGTCCCGACGGTTGCAACCTTTTATAGAGTACTAGTTCTGTGCCCTGCATGATCATCACCTCCATATGTCTGAAGCGATACTTCCATCTTGACATCACATCCAGTACACTACGCTTCTCGATAAACCCAGAAGAGGTGTACACAGAACCGGTTAAGGTCCCCAACCACCAAAACCAAAGTTTACCGATTGTCGCAAGTACTAGCGATGTAAGTCTCAGGTTAAGACCATATACACCTACCCTGATGCGGCCTCCCATAGACACGTAGACATACTACCAATGGGATTCCGCGGGGTCTATCCAGAGCGAAGCTGTTTTCCGTACCATCGGTAAAACACAACCTCCTATCGCACTTGCATAAGTATCCAATACTTAAATATATGAGAACTATGCCGTTGTGCCCTCACAACGTGCACAAGCGCAATACTAGTCTATTCCGCATTATCGATGTCCAGTCTCGATAATACTACGACTAGGGATATTTAATGATTAAACCTTTGGGGACTGATACTGTCTCATATCATTCTCAGTCCAGGTACTAATCATATGGACTTTCGCCATTTATAAGTCAAAGTAAATAAATTTACAAAACGGCAAAAGGCAATTTCATTATCACATAGTTAATTTTGTACAATAATACAATATCATTTACAAACAGTGACGCTATGGGACATAATGTCTAACAATCTCCCACTTGGCCTATAGCCAGTCACTCAAGCATCTAATACCCGAACTATGTATGTGTCGTTCAAAAACTTGCTGAATGACAGCCTTCGTCAGCGGGTCTGCAATGTTATCATCTGATGTGACCTTCTCGACTTTTACATCGCCACGATGTATGATCTCCCGAATCAGATGGTAACGTCGAAGAACATGCTTGGACCGTTGATGAGACCTTGGTTCCTTAGCCTGTGCTATGGCCCCGTTATTGTCACAATACAATGGAACGGGCTCTGCTGCTAACGGAACTACTCCTAATCCAATTAGGAACTTACGGATCCAAACTGCCTCCTTTGCTGCTTCAGATGCAGCGATGTACTCCGCTTCTGTTGTTGAATCGGCAACAGTATCTTGCTTGGAAGATTTCCAGCTCACTGCTCCGTTATTCAAACAAAAAAATGTACCCGGATTGTGACCTGTAGTCATCCTTGTCGGTTTGGAAACTTGCATCGGTATACCCAGATACTGCAAGTTCTCCACCTCCATAAATTAAGAAAGCATCCTTAGTTCGTTTAAGATACTTAAGGATATTCTTAACTGCTATCCAGTGACCTTCACCTGGATCGGCCTGATAGCGACTGCACATGCTCAAAGCATATGAGACATCAGGTCGTGTACATATCATGGCATACATGATCGATCCGACTGCCGAGGCGAACGGTATCCGACTCATGTGGTCTCTCTCTTCCTGAGTCTTAGGACACATGTCCTTAGATAGAGAGGTACCACGTACCATTGGAACCAATCCCCTCTTGGATTGTTCCATGTTGAATCTCTTCAACACTTTATCAATGTATGTACTCTGGGAGAGTCCAAACAGCTTTCTAGATCTATCCCTGTAGATCTTTATTCCAAGAATAAAGGCTGCTTCTCCCAGATCTTTCATGGAGAATTTTAATGAAAGCCAAGCTTTCACCGACGTTAGCATGGGAATGTCATTGCCTATAAGCAATACGTCGTCGACATAAAGGACAATAAAAGTAAGTGCTCTCCCACTAACCTTCTTGTATACACAAGGGTCATCTGTGTTTTGCACGAAATCATATTCCTTTATGATCTCATCAAAACGCTGATTCCATGACCGTGATGCTTGCTTCAATCCATAAATGGATCGATTTAACTTGCAAACCTTGTTTGCAAGTCTGGGTACGATAAAACCGTCAGGCTGTTGCATATAAACATCCTCCAAAAGGTTTCCGTTAAGGAAAGCGGTTTTAACGTCCATCTGCCATATCTCGTAGTCGAAATATGCAGCTATTGCAAGCATTATCCGAATGGATTTAATCATGGCAACGGGTGAGAAGGTTTCGTCATAATCAATACCATATTGTTGACGATACCCCTTCGCTACAAGCCTAGCCTTGTACGTTTGTACGTTGCCATCCATGTCGGTCTTCTTCTTGAAGATCCATCTGCATCCAATAGGCTTTACGCCTTCTGGTGCATCAACCAGTGTCCAAACTTGGTTGGCGTACATGGAATCCATCTCGGACTTCATGGCCTCTTGCCATAAAGCGGAATCGATATTTTGTATCGCTTCCTCATACGTAGCCGGCTCATTATCCTCAATAAGATTAATATCTATATGAGGTGAGATCAGGAACCCATACCTCTCAGGTACTGTTCTGACTCTCTCCGACCTACGCGGTCCTTGTGTATGTGAAGTTTGTGGTACAGACTCATCCCGGACGGTCGGTCTTTTTGTTCCGTCGTTGATTCATTGCCAGGAACAGTATCACTACGATCTTCATCGAGTTCTACTTTCCTCCCACTTACCACTGCATTTATAAAATCCTTCTCAAGGAAAAATGCTTGTAGAGCAACAAAATACTCTGTTCTCTTGGGGTGATAGAAGTAATATCCTTTGGTTTCCCTAGGATATCCAACGAAAAGGCATTTATCAGATTTGGGTTCAAGTTTGGTACCTTCCAAACGTTTAACATATGCCCAGCATCCCCAAATCTTCAGGAAAGAGAAACCTGGTTTCCTTCCTGTCCATATCTCATATGGAGTCTGTTCAACAGACTTCGACGGTACCTTATTCAAAATAAGTATAGCACTGTTTAATGCGTATCCCAGAAGGATATTGGTAGCTCAGTGCGACTCATCATTGACCTTACCATGTCCAACAAGGTGCGGTTTCTCCGTTCGGACACACCGTTTAATTGCGGTGTTCCAGGAGGAGTCCACTGTGATAGAATACCATATTCTTTCAAGTAATCTTGAAACTCATAACTTAAGTATTCGCCACCACGGTCTGACCGTAATGTCTAATACTCTTCCCTGTTTGTTTCTCCCCTTCGTGTCGAAACTCTTTGAATTTCTCAAAAGTTTCCGACTTGTGTCTCATAAGATACACATAACCGTAACGAGATGCATCATCTGTAAAGGTTACGAAGTAGTGAAATCCACCTCTAGCCTGGCTAGACATGGGCCCGCATACGTCAGTATGAACCAGAGCCAATAGTTCTGTGGCACGTTCACCTTTACCGCTAAAAGGTGATTTAGGCATTTTGCCTAAAAGACAAGATTCGCAGACGTCATATGAATTGGGATCAAATTCGTCCAAGTACCCACTCTTTGAAAGTGTGGATATGCGAGTCTTGTTGATGTGTCCTAGACGACAATGCCACATATAAGCTTCATCTTTTAGATTACTCCTTTTGAGCCTTTTGTTTGTCATTTTAGGAGATTCATTTATATTCAAAATAAAGACCGTTATTTGCAACAGCTGTGCAAATTTCTGTATCATTTTTATATAAATAACACCCTGTGTTCCTGAATACAAAAGTGTAACCCTGCTGGGTTAACAAGGATACAGATATAATATTCTTAGTTAAACTAGGCACAAAATAACAGTTCAAAGTTTAAGTTCATGCCCTGAGGGCAGTACTAAAACAAAAGTCCCTACGGCCAAAACAGCAACTGGTGTTCCGTTTCCGACCCGTAGATCCATCTCCCCTGATGCCAGCACCCTGCTATCATGCAGATCCTGCACATCAGTACAAATATGAGCACACACAACCAGAATCAAAAATCCAATTTTAAAACTAGAAGTATTCATATTTATATCTAATAACAAACATACAAGAGGCAATGGCCTTGCCAGCCCTTGATATCCTCCCTCTGCACAATGCTCATTCGGCAGTCACGTTTCCAGTGACCCCTCTTGCCGGCAGTTGAGGCAGATGTGCGAGATTTGTCCTTTGGCTTCCTAGAAGCCACTGTCAACTTGCCTTTACCCTTCTTCTTGAACTTCTTCTTCCTTGCACCTCCAATTGCCTTGGGGCCACCCTTTGGCCGCATGAGAGGTCAATGCAAAATGCGCCTCGCGCTTGCTCCCCTTTAGGAGTTCCCTTTCGGACTCCTTCAAGACAGATAACAACTCTCCACGAGTGTCATCCGTATCCATCAACTTGTAGTTGACTATGATTTGTTTCCAAGTATCAGGAAGTGACTGCAAGATCATATCTCTATAGTCAGATCAGCCTCCAAGACTATTCCCATATGGCCAACTCATCAATATCGGCAATCATTTGAGCCCCGTGGGCTTCAACTGATGATGCCGGTCTGTCATCCGGGAGCGGAAGAGTTTCCTTCGACTAGCTCGTACCTCTTCATCCGCTTATTGGTGCGGTGAAGATCACGCCATCTTGCCATCATGTTATAGGGATCCAAATCCCTATTCTGGCGTCTGAAATGCTGGGTCATTGCAGCTAGCATAAACTGACTGAGCTTGGTCACAATCATCACTATGAGTCTTCCATAACTCTAGCTCCCAGTGGCTCAGTGGGTTTAGGCGGGAGAGGTCTCTGAATAGTATATACAGTATCCTCTCAGCCCCAAGCACTATCTTGAGGTTCATTTCCCAGTCGGCAAAGTTTGTCCCTTTGAAGACATTATCGCCCCCTGATGTATTGTCGCGGATATTACCTTTGCCAGTCTTGACAACTATAGTCAACTATAAAGTCAACGATGTTATGGGTACAGTCAAACTGTTACAAGTAAAATAACAATATATTAGTCCAACTAATTATTAAAATATTGACGAAATAATTTTGAAAGACGCGTAAGGCTAAATATCTGAATGAAATTGCAAATTCAATAATAGCCTCCCACTATTTTCTTCAAGTTTCTAACCCTCTGTAGAGAACTCGGGAAATCGAATTTCCTAGTGGGCTAGGATCCCGTTAAATAACACACAACCTTGACTTTGGCCAATAAAAATTGTATGCTATTTAACATAGGTAGATCTCCATGATCAATTGGATCTCATCCAATTCCTAGATCCGGTTAGGTGGACATCCAAGTCCGAAACATATGTATATGGTCAATGTATCTAATACATTTTCCTAACCCTATCCTCCGAATCAAACTAGGCCTTGGCTTTGGCCAAAAACAAACCTAATGATTCCAGTTAAGCGGGACCCATTGACGAGGAAAGTTTCGTAATCAATGTCGTTGGACAAAAAGTGATCTTGACTTTGGCCAATAAAAATCACGATTTGGACAAGACACCGATATGCATCAACAAACTCTCATGATTCAAGTACATCCCTTGATTGAACAAAAGGTCTTGACTTTGGTCAAAAACAAACCAATGCCAACTTCGGATCTTGAACAAGAAAACCATTCAATGGAAGGATATTTGCTTAATATAAATTGAGGGATTTTCGCGTAATTGGCAACCAATTTATTTATCTTTGTTATCGGCTCATCATCATACACCCTTAAGCATGCTTCTAAAACATCATAAAGCGCGTAAAGTAAATTAATAGTGATATGCGGATGGATATATAAACAACTTGTTCCTAGAACAAATCACTCCCTTTCCTCTCCCCGCTAGCACTATTCTACTTCTACCCAATTACATAATACAATAAGAGAAACCTCATTTACATTGAGGGGAATAAGGTGAGAAGAGAATACAAAGAGATAAAGAGATAAGGCTGGACACGCAGGTCCAATTTATAAATTCCAAATTTACAATAATTTCTAAAATTACCCTTTCCCTTCTAATATCCATCCGATATACACTATTCATTCATCACATACATATATATTCAAACAAGACATGCTTCTACAACCAATCTAATCCAATTAATTAGTCTTTGTTAAAGTGATCATCCAATGTTCAAACAACGGTTTGATTTTGCGCGAGTCCAACTCGATTGAGAATAAGTACACAAGGTACGAATTCGTGAATTATATCGAACTACTTATTAAATCTAATTTAATTCGTATTCAATACTAATTCAATTATTTAATTCCAAATTAAATGTTTACACTTTAATGTGCTTTAAGACTTAGATTCTAAATCTAATCTTATTGGGCCTCAAAGCCCAACTAACATCCAATGTTTAACTTAATTCAAGTCAAATGGGCTTTCAATTGATTTATTAAGGCTTGGGCTTTGGTCAATGTGGGTCATACCCAATTACCAAGCCCAAATAAGGAATCACCCTTAAGTGCCATGAAACCAATTTCAAGCCCATAAGGCCCAATTAAATTATAAAGCCCATTATATTATATTTGGACTTAATGGAGTGATTTAGGCCCAAATTGGATCCAATCCATTTGGCCCAAATCTACTTGGTCCAACCAAGCCCATTATGCCCAAATACAATATTAAAAGCCCAATTCACCAATTAAGCCCATTAATTAAATTTTAATATTCCAAACATTAAAGTCCAATTAATTAAAGTGTAAAACTAAGATTAATATATTAAACCAAATATTTCAAAAAATACCCATTTAATTTATTAATCATGTATTGTTCAAAATAAATGTCCAACATTAATTTTAACAAAAAATCAACTCCTTTACATGTCTTATGTATTCGGCCAAGGTGAGTTTTTGTGTCGATTTGCTTTTCAATCCGATTGAATTACTAATCAACGTTCCGTACACGTTCTAAGTCATCCAATGATCTTAAACACAAAAAATCCAATCCACTCCAAGTAGCAACACATTCGGCCAAGGCATGAATTTGGGGAAAAATCATCCAATGCATTTTTCATAAAATTGATTCCATATAACATCATGTTATACACATGCAAGCATACTTATTAATCAAATTTCATAAGAACATGCTTATATCAATTTCTTCATGCCATTCGGCCAAGGTCAAGATATTGGGGAAAAATCATCCAATGCATTTTTCATAAAATTGATTCCATGTAATATCATTCTATATACATGCAAGCATACTCATTCATCAAATTTCACAAGAACATGCTTCAATCAATTTATCACACCCATTCGGCCAAGGTTGAAATTTTGGGGAAAAATCATCCAATGCATTTTTCATAAAATTGATTTCATATAATGTCATTTAACATACATATAAGCATACTCATTCATCAAATTTCACAAGAACATGCTTCAATCAATTTTACCCAAATTTTAACCTAAAGTATTTCATGCTTAAACCTAGCTCTGATACCATTGTCGGTTTCTATAATATGTCCCAAACAAAGATTAAGCATGTGAAATACTATAAAGAATATATATAAACATGAAGTATGGCGGAATCATACTTACAATGCCTTGTGATGAAGAAGATGATCAAATGGTAGAAGCTCCAAGTTGTGGAAGATTCGGCCAAGAGGAGGAAGAAGACTTGAAGCTCCAAGCTTTTGTATTCCAAGCTCTTTGATGGTTTCCCTATCACCTCTTTTGATCCCTTGCTTGTGCTAGCAAAAATGGAGAAATAGAAGATCAAATCTTCCTTGCCCTTGTCAATGGAGTTCTCGGCAATTTGAGAGAGAAGAGAGATTTTGTGTAAAGTCTTAATTGATATTTGTTTACCAAAAATCAATTTATATTTATGTTATAATTTATTAAATTAATAATAAATCTATGACATAAACCATGCAATGGCTTAGAGTATCAAACACTCAAACTCCATGCAAAGCCTTTGAGTGTAATGCACACTATCACCATGCAATGCCTTAGAGTGTTTTGTACACTATTAACATGCAATGCCTTATCAATAAAATAATGCATATAATGACAAGTGTCATGTGGGCCCCACACGTTTCCCAATGATAGTGGGCCCACGTCCACTCACGCGTTCGGGTTCGATATTTCCGAAATACCGAGCTAGCGTCACGACGTTAATTAAATCGGATTTAAATAAATAATCGCTCCCAGCGAAATTATTATTTACGTCGCTTACGAATTAATTCTAAATTAACTCGTATGCCCGAATTAAAATCTAATTTTAATTTCGCGTCGAAATCAAATTTCAATTATTATATCGAATATAATAATCTTACTGATTAATTCCAAATTAATCGTTCTCTCTCTCTAAATAAGGCACTTTATCCAAGATAAAGTTTCTCCGCAATTAATCCAAGATTAATTAAGTCCGAATCAAATATCATAGGTGAATCTTCAGGAAGCGACCCAAGAGATCTCCGGATATTTTGGCAGTAAATACGGTCGTCGGATAATCCGAACACGTACGTACCTCGTACTACGTCTTTACCGATTTACAAGACAAGGTTGGCTTCTAGCAAAGCGCCATGCCTACCCAATTCTCCAGAAATATTCTTATAGGAATATAAGATCTGTATCAGGCGTAGTATACCGTAGTATTTCCGTACATCGATCCAGTATCGGATGATCACATGCTAGGCCTAGGGCTGGAGATGTGTCTGCCCCGTACGAAACATATATCGGACATCAAGCAACTAGTCTCTTTAAATCGGAAAATCCTGACCTGGTCATATTGTCCCGACGGTTGCAACCTTTTATAGAGTACTAGTTCTGTGCCCTGCATGATCATCACCTCCATATGTCTGAAGCGATACTTCCATCTTGACATCACATCCAGTACACTACGCTTCTCGATAAACCCAGAAGAGGTGTACACAGAACCGGTTAAGGTCCCCAACCACCAAAACCAAAGTTTACCGATTGTCGCAAGTACTAGCGATGTAAGTCTCAGGTTAAGACCATATACACCTACCCTGATGCGGCCTCCCATAGACACGTAGACATACTACCAATGGGATTCCGCGGGGTCTATCCAGAGCGAAGCTGTTTTCCGTACCATCGGTAAAACACAACCTCCTATCGCACTTGCATAAGTATCCAATACTTAAATATATGAGAACTATGCCGTTGTGCCCTCACAACGTGCACAAGCGCAATACTAGTCTATTCCGCATTATCGATGTCCAGTCTCGATAATACTACGACTAGGGATATTTAATGATTAAACCTTTGGGGACTGATACTGTCTCATATCATTCTCAGTCCAGGTACTAATCATATGGACTTTCGCCATTTATAAGTCAAAGTAAATAAATTTACAAAACGGCAAAAGGCAATTTCATTATCACATAGTTAATTTTGTACAATAATACAATATCATTTACAAACAGTGACGCTATGGGACATAATGTCTAACACGAAATTGATATCAGATATCACTCCCACTATAAGTTATAGGATAATTTTCTTCAATAAGAAAACAACAGAATCATTAAGTATCAAATACTTTGTAAATGATTCTGATATCCTATTGGACTTATACGGAAGATATTCTTAGGGCCTTTTCATCTTATTAATTATATAGTTCCATTTATAATTTATCACTCTCATATTTGACTTCAATAAGTCAAGTCTTTTCTACAATCGTCAACATCTGATGTTACAACCAAGTAATAAAACAATTTTATTACTCGGGATCGTAGAAAAAGATACTCTATCAAATAAAATACAATATTCTATTAAATAGAATAAATGATAAACTTTTACTTGTACCTCCAAGACGCAAGTACTTTCAATTATATAATCATTATACAAAAGAAAGATTCAAATCTCAAACTTTTCAAGATTCAAATTTTATACCTATACATATCATATACGTAACTATAGAAACTAATGGAACAAAATTAAAAAGATGAATTAGTGTAACTGGATCATAACCCCAAGAGTATTGAAACTAATTCAGTAACACTCAATATCAAACGAATCAAATCATATAAGATTCGATTTCTTTCACTGACCAATTCCATCATGATGGAATCGTAGAAGAATAATATTGAGTAATAATCATATTCATTAAATAACTTTAGAACTAATTGCCATAAA
Source organism: Zanthoxylum bungeanum (assembly GCA_019454045.1). Taxonomy (NCBI): domain Eukaryota; kingdom Viridiplantae; phylum Streptophyta; class Magnoliopsida; order Sapindales; family Rutaceae; genus Zanthoxylum; species Zanthoxylum bungeanum. The sequence continues at coordinate 65,767 of SKCR01031403.1, read as the reverse complement.
TTCATTTGTTTAATCATATCAAACATCTTTGAACAATTCAAAGACTCACAATGAATTTTAAAATATAGTTTTCAACACTTCAAATAGAATATCTTTGAACCATTCAAAATATTCTATCTGCATTTCATCAGAAACATATTGAAAGTTCTCGAACCATTCAAGACATTCAATATATATTCTTTTAGAAACATGTAACCAAGTCATGAAATTCATTAACTAAGTTACAAAGTAAAGAAATCTATCATTGACAATTTATAATTCATTAAACTACATACTTTCAAAGTATTAGTTTAATAAATCTGTGGTCCAATGATGATCATTAGTTAAATGAGATTTAATCACATCCTGAATAATATTCATTAAATGGATAAGGATATATGGTGTGATCTTGTATCAGACCATCATTTACCATACGGAATAAGCATCTAATGCTTATGTGATAAAATCTCATAAAACATTATTCTAAGTTATTTAGTTAACCGAATATTTTCTTAATGTTTATCTTTTCGACAATGACAATACTAGTCATATTAAAATATGTAACAATTATTTATAAAGAACAAGTAACTATCCAATAGTCACAAGTTCTGATATCAAATATCAAAACAATCATTAAATATTATTTTAAGTAACTAGATGGGAGATCTGGTATCCAATACCTACAATTGTCATATTGTGAGAATCGATATTCTCTATACACAACTATATACATCTCATTTCTTAAGCTCTATAATTTATCTTCAATTATTCACAACAATTACAAATAATTGATTAGCAAACTGTGTCAAACACGTGACTTTTAAAAGTCACTAAAGCCAAGAAATGTCATTATAAGATGAAACAAATACCTAATGGAGTTTTCTTAATGCCAGTCAAGAATCTCGAGACATGAACTAATTCACGTCAATTCTTACCGCACAAGAAACTATTCTCTCTAAATAATTATATCCTAAAACAGATATCTATTTAGATTACTTATCGTGACTTAGTAACTAAGTCACTAACCATCTTGATTTTCAAGAAAATCGGAACAACAATTCCCAATGGTTTTGACTAATCTAACAATATCTGAGTCTATTTACATTCTAAAACCTATTCTAGAAATACGCAAGCAAAAGTAAAGTCAGAAAACATATTCAAATAATATGCATACAGTAGATTAGAAGTATAATTCTATAACAATATAGAATAAAGGAAAACAAACAAGCGGCAATTTCCATAATATTACACACTGCTTTAGTTATGGATTTTTAACGCAGCAATGTCTCCCAGTACTTTACGTAATACCATAATCCCCAACGGAAAACAGGAATTCAATAATTAAATCGAATTCCATAGTGAGAGGAGGACCCCATGAAAATATTTCGACTCACAGCTTTGGCATGATCTCGCCTACGTATATTCATTAGGTAGACAACTCATTGTCAATCACACTCACTGTGACTCGTGATTTTGGTCTTCATCGTTTCTCGTTATGACAGCTTTGGCACATTCACAATGAGGCATATCAAGGCTTCACTTGCCAATGACAAACTCAAGCTACCGATGTAGTCCTGACAACTTTGTCACATTCAGGATTTTCACTTTCACTTGAATTTGTCTAGTATCAATTATACATCCGGCATAGATAAAATTCTATCAACTACACCCTCACTGCTTTGGCACTTTCTCGGATGCAGCCATAGAAAGATACCCATAAACCGTATTGACAAGACGGACCAAGAAAAATGCATCCAATACACGTTACTTTACAGCCTTATTTAAGCGGAGATATTCCTCAAGGAAGCATTGTTCTACATCATATACAGAATTTTAATCTAGATCATTTTCTAAACAATTCAATTCTACCTTTAGAAAATATAACTTAACTTAACTATTAAATTTTCGTTACGTTTCCCGTTAGCGTAGAACCGAAAAGTCAAGAAACATATAGATTACGTGCATGTGCAAACATCAAAATTGGATTATATATCATATATCAAGCATGCCAAATGTAATAGATGAAGGATCAGACCCACTCTGATACCATTTTTGTTGGGGTTTTGGGCAAAGGGCGGGGCAGAGCGCTGTTCGGGCGAAATCATAATTTTAAAACTTTTTAAATTACCGAATAAATTATTCAATATCCAATATGAATAATTTATTCATATTTCACCTAAACATATTTATTCGAAACTTTTACGAAAACGTTTTTCCGTAAAATGGCATAAAATACATTTTTGACCGAACCGACCACCCAATACACATGAGAGCTGCCCAGGTTAGCCCCAATAGTATTAGGGCAGTTCATGGGCTGCTCGAACAATGACCAATTCACTGTTTGCGCAGCCGTCACCCGGTTCGCTCAAAAGTCACCCGGTAACGCCGTTTTCGCTTATTTCAACTCCGAAATATTTATCATCACGATGAGTCTTCCAAAACTCATGCTCGACTATTTGCTCAACTCCAGGCTTAGGCCCTAGATGTTTCTCTATCAAATAGAGTAACTTCTCAACTTTCAGGACTATCTTGAGATTCATTTCCCAATCTAGAAAATTAAAGCCGTTAAAGATATTTTCACCCAGTATTATGTCCTTTGACGCTTAATCTTTCAAGTTATCTTGATTGCTATAGTCCAACTATCCAATCAACGATTTCGGGTACTATCAAATATAATGATTACTATAGTCCAACTATATAACCAACTATAAATGATCGGTTACACTCAAATGTAATGATTACTATAGTTCAACTATATAACCAACTACAAATGAAGTAGTTTGAATACATTCCAACTGTTAAATTAAAAACAACAATTGAATATTAGTCCAACTAATATATTTATATTTTTAATGACAAAAAATAAAATGAGTGCGTATGGAAAGTATTTAAACAAAATTGAAAATTTAATACTTGTCTCCCACTATTTTTCAGCGAGCCTCTAACCCTTTGTGGAGTACTCGGGAAACCTAGTTTCCTAGTGGGCTAGGATCCCGTTAAATAACACATAACCTTGACTTTGGCCAACAAGCTGTATGAAACTTAACTAGGTAGATCTCTAAGATCAATTGGATCCCATCCAATTCATAGATCCAGTAGGTGGACCTCCAAGTCTGAAATATATATCCAATATATGTAAATATATCTAATATATTTCCTAGCCGTTTCCTCTAAATTAACTAAGCCTTGGCTTTGGCTTAACAAGCTTAATGATTCTAGTTAAGTTGGGAAAGCTTCGTAATCGAGGTCGATGAACAAGAAGTGACCTTGACTTTGGCCAACAAGTCACAACTACCCAAGACACGCGATATGTAACAAAGCTTACGTGGTTCAAACACATCCGCGATGGACAAAGGTCTTGACTTTGGCCAACAAACCAATGTCAATCTTGGATCTTGAGAGAGAACCACTCAATGGAAGAAAAAATGCTTAATATTGAATGAGGGTTTTTCGCGTAAATTGGCAACCAATTTATTATATTTGATTAGGTCTCATCATACACCCTTAAGCATGCATTCTAAAGGCATAATAAGGCGCGAAATAAATAATAATGATATGCGGATGGATATACAATACAATTTATTCCTAGAACAAATCTCTCACTTTCCTCTCTCCCACTAGCACTAACTTCTATCCAATTACATAACACTAATAAGAAACCTCATTTACATTGAGGGGAATTGGTGAGAAGAGAAATACAAAGAGAATAGAGATAATAGGCTGGACGTGCAGGTCCAATTTAATAAATTCTAAATTTATTACAATAATTTCCAAAATTACCCTCACCCTTCTAATATCCATCCGATATACATTATTCATACAATACATCCAAGTATTCACACATAGTATGTTATTCAATCAATCTAATCCAATTAATTAATCTTTGAATTAATGACCATCCAATGTTCAAATAACGATTTGATTTGCGCGAGTCCAACTCGTTTAAGAATAAATACTCAAAGTAAGTATTCTTGAATTATATCGAACTACAATTTTAAATCCAATTTAAATTGTATCCAATACTAATTCATGTTTAATTCCAAATTAAATAATTACATTTTTAATAGTGCCTTTAAGGACTTGAATTCCAAATCCAATCCTATTGGGTCTCAAAGGCCCAATTAGTATCCAATACTATTCAATTAAAGTCTAATGGGCTTTCAATTAATTCTTTAGGCATGGGCTTTGGCCATTATGTATCAAACCCAAGATGCCAAAGCCCAAGTCAGGAATCACCCTATGCCACAAAATCAATTTAGGCCCATTAGGCCCAATTAAATTATTAAAGGCCCAATGTCATACTTTGGACTTATGGAAATTGTTTTAGGCCCAATTGGATCCAACCCAATTGTCCAAAACCAAACTCGGACCAACCAAGCCCATTAAGCCCAAATAAAATAAATTAAATTAATACATCATTCCAAATCACATATTAATTCAATTAAAGTGTAATTACCATAATTAATTAATGAATCTAATGTTTCCAAAACATCAATTTAATCCAATTAATCATGCCTAACATTTTAATTTATGTCCAACACAATTAAAGCACAATCAATCCATTCCAACATGCTAGGCTCACAGTATTGGCAAGGAATTGTCATACAATTTTATTTCAATCCAATTAAATCAGCATTTATCATACATATCATGCCAAAAACACATCCAATATGTCAAATTTCAAAAAATCACCAAGAGCACATCTAGGGTTACATTCGGAAAAGGTATAGATTTTAGGGAAAATTAATCTAATCAATTTTACACAAATCTAATGATGCACAAATCCAATTCAACATCATATAAACTCAACCAAATAATCAATTTAGGCAAAATAATTCTCCAAGCACAAAATCCCCAAATTAAAGTCTAAGAACCCTAGAATCAAATCATGCTTAGATCTCGCTCTGATACCATTGTTAGTGTCCTAGACATGCTACGGGATCTCTAAGCATGATTTGTGTGTGAAATAATCAAGAAGTTTGCGGAAAAAAACTTACATTGATCGGCTTTGATTTTCAAAACTTCCATGGATGTAGTGAAGCTCTAAGCTTTGAAGATGGATTCCAACTCAAGGGTGAGTATCCCTATCACCTTCACTTGACTCCTTAAGTGCTAGCTAGAACAATTTGTGAAGCAAAAAATCCTCCTCCAAGAAGAAGAAGATCACGTTTTTGGAGAGAAAAGGGAGAAAAAATGTTACTGTGAATAGTAACCACTTCACACTTCCAAAGTTGACTAAGTAATATATAGTGAGGTTGAGTGTTGGATTTGGTTAGTGTGTTGTAAAACAAATCCAAGCTTTTCAATCAACAAATCAAATCCAAAAATTTAAGTCTAACCACTTACATCATTAGTCAAACAAGTGATGTAAGTGAAGTGGGTCCTACCACTTTTAAATTCCGAATTTAAGTCGGTTAACTCAACACGCAACTTCGCTCGGGCCCGGGTTCGTTTAATTCCGAATAAATGAATTTTCCGTTGTGACATAATTAAATCCAATTAATTAAATAATAATCCCTAGCAAAATTATTACGAAAGTCTCTTTCGAATTAATTCCAAATTAATTCGTTCGCTTGAATTAAAATCCAATTTTAATACCACGTTGAAATCTAATTTCAATTAATATATCCAATATATTATTTTAGCCCAAATAAATAAATTAAATAGTAAAATCCAATTTTAACTATTAAATTTATTTTTCCGATTAATTCTAAATTAATCGCGTTCTCTCTTCTTCACGAATTAATCCCAGATTAATTTTCTCTCTCATAATTAATCCTAGATTAGTTATGTTCAAGTCAAATGTCATCGGTGAATCTTTAGGATGCGACCCAAGAGATCCCTGGATATGTTGGCAGTAAATTCGGTCATCAGACTATCCGATATGTACTGATGTGCAGGATCTGCAGATTAGCAGGAGACTGACCTCATGAGAGATTGACCTCCGAGTTGGAAATGGGACTAGAGTCGCCGTTTTGGCCGTTGGGACTTATATTTTAGAACTGCCCTCATGACATGTACTAAATCTATCAGACTGTTATTATGTACCTAGTTTGACTAGGAATATTATTTCTGTATCTTTATTAGCCCCATGTGGCTATACTTTTATATTTAGAAACACTGGGTGTTTTATCTATAAAAATGATATTGAGATATGCAGTGCTGATGTGCATAATGGTCTTTATGTTTTGAATATAAATCAATCTCAAACATATAATGTAACAAACAAAAGGCTTAAATTAAGTAACAAAGATAAAACTTATATGTGGCATTGTCGTCTAGGACACATTAATAAGACTCACATATCCACACTTTCGAAGAGTGGGTACTTGGACAGATTTGATCCAAATTCATATGACGTCTGCGAATCTTGTTTATTAGGCAAAATACCTAAAACACCTTTTAGCGGTAAAGGTGCACGTGCCACCGAACTGTTAGCCCTCGTTCATAGTGACGTATATAGGCCCATGTCTAGCCAGGCTAGAGGTGGATATGAATACTTCGTAACCTTTACGGATGATGCATCGCGTTATGGTTATGTGTATCTTATGAGACACAAGTCGGAAACCTATGAGAAATTCAAAGAGTTTCGACACGAAGTAGAAAAATAGACTGGCAAAAGTATTAAAACATTACGGTCAGATCGTGGTGGAGAATACTTGAGTAATGAGTTTCTCGATACTTGAAAGAGTATGGTATTCTTTCACAGTGGACTCCTCCCAGAACACCTCAATTAAACGGTGTGTCCGAACGGAGAAATCGAACTTTGTTGGACATGGTAAGGTCGATGACGAGTCGCACTGAGCTACCTATTTCCTTCTGGGGATATGCATTGAACCGTGCAATATTTATTTTGAATAAGGTTATGTCAAAGTCTGTTCAACAGACTCCGTATGAAATATGGATAGGAAAGAAATAGGGTTTCTCATTCCTGAAGATTTGGGGTTGCTGGGCATACGTTAAACGTTTGGATGGTACCAAACTTGAACCCAAATCGGATAAGTGCCTATTTGTAGGTTATCCTAGGGAAACCAAAGGATATTACTTCTACAACCCACAAGAGAACAAAGTATTTATTGCTCTGCATGCGGTTTTCCTTGAGAATGAATTCTTAAATGTAGTGGTTTCTAGGAGGAAAGTAGAACTCGATGAAAATCAGAGTGATACTATTCCTAGCACCGATTCCTTAACGGAACACAAATAGTTCATCGGGGATGAAACTGTACCACAATCTTGTAATACACAAGAACCACGTATGTCAGAGAGAGTCAGAAAACAACCTGAGAGGTATGGGTTTCTGATATCACCTCATGTGGATATTAATCTTATTGAGGAAGATGAACCAGCTATGTATGAGGAAACGATACAAGGTATCGACTCCGGTTTATGGCAAGATGCCATGAAATCCGAAATGGATTCCATGTACACCAACCAAGTTTGGAAACTGGTTGATGTACCAGAAGGTGTAAAGCCTATTGGTTGCAAATGGGTCTTCAAGAAGAAGACCGACATGGATGGCAACATACAAATGTAAAAAGCTAGGTTTGTAGCGAAAGGGTATCATCAACGACATGGTGTCAGTTACGATGAAACCTTTTCACCTGTTGCCATGATTAAATCCATTCGGATAATGCTTGTTATTGCTGCATATTTCGATTACGAAATATGGCAGATGGACGTCAAAATCGCTTTCCTTAACGGAAACCTTTTGGAGGATGTTTATATGCAACATCCTGACGGTTTACTTATACCAAAACATGCAGACAAGGTTTGTAAGTTAAATCGATCCATTTATTGATTGAAGCAAACATCGCTTTCTTGGAACCAACATTTTGATGAGATCATAAAAGAATATGATTTCGTTCAAAAGGAGGATGATTCTTGTGTATATAAGAAGGTTAGTGGGAGCGCACTGACATTCATATTGCTTATTGGCAATGACATTCCCATGCTACAATCGGTGAAAGCTTGGATTTCATTAAAATTCTCCATGAAAGATCTGGGAGAAGCAAGCTTTATTCTGGGAATAAAGATCTACCGGGATAGATCTAGAAAGCTGCTTGGTCTCTCCCAGAGCACGTACATTGACAAAGTATTGAAGAGATTCAACATGGAACAGTCTAAGAGGGGACTGTTGCCAGTGTCATATGGTGTCACTCTATCTAAGGACATGTGTCCTAAAACACAAGATGAGAGAGACAACATGAGTCAGATCCAGTTCGCTTCTGCAGTCTGATAGATCATGTATGCCATGATATGTACACGACCTGATGTCTTCTATGCTTTGAGCATGTGTAGTCACTATCAAGCCGATCCAGGTGATGGTCACTGGGTTGCGGTTAAGAACATCCTTAAGTATCTTAGACGAACTAGGGATGCGTTCTTAATCTATGGAGATGGAGAACTTGAGGTAACTGGGTTTACCGATGCAAGTTTCCAAACCGATAAAGACGACTGTAAGTCACAATCTGGGTACATATTTTGTTTGAACAACGGAGCAGTAAGCTGGAAATCTTCCAAGTATGAGATTGTTGCCGATTCAATAACAAAAGCAGAATATATTGCTGCAGCTGAAGCAACAAAGAGGTAGTTTGGATCCGTAAATTCCTAATTGGATTAGGAGTAGTTCCGTTAGCAGCTGAGCCCGTTCTATTGTATTGTGACAATAACGGGGCTATAGCGCAGGCTAAGGAACTGCGGTATCATCAACGATCCAAGCATGTACTTCGACGTTTCCTTTCTGATTCGTGAGATCATACATCATGGCGATGTGAAGATCGAGAATGTCGCATCAGATGACAACATTGCAGATCCTCTGATGAAAGCTATTCCTCAGTAAAAGTTTGACGACATGTACATAGTTCAGGTGTTAGATACTTGAGTGACTGGCTATAGGTCAAGTGGGAGATTGTTGGACAATTCTGACCCATAGCGTCACTATTTGTAAAAGACATTGTGGTTTTTGTACAAATTAACAATGTGACAATGGAAATTGCTATTTATCATTTTGTAATTAGATTACTTGAATACATATAAATGATAAAAGTCCTTATGATTAGTTCCGGATTAATAAGATATGAGACAGTATCAATCCACAAAGGTTTAATCATTAAATATCCATAGTCGTTGTATTATCGAGACTGGACATCGATAATGCAGAATAGACTAGTATTGCACTTATGCGTGTTATGGAAGCGTAACAATATAGTTCTCATATATTTAAGTATTGGATACTTATGCAAGTGTGATAAGAGGTTGTGTTTGCCGATGGTACGGAAACAGCTTCGCTCTGGATAGACCCCTCTGAATCCCATTGGTAGTATGACTTTGTGTCTATAGGAATCCAAATCAGGGTAGGTGTATTTGGTCTTAAACTGATACTTGCGACAATCAATACGTTTTGGTTTTGGTCGTCCAGGGCTTTAACAGGTTCTGTGTACGCCTCTTCTGGTTTATTGAGAATCGTAGTGTATTGGGTGTGATGTCAAGATGGAAATATCACTTCAGTCATATGGAGATGATGATCACGCATGGATACAGAACTAGTACTCTATTATGTTGCAACTATCAGGATAATATGACAAGGTCATTATTATCTGATTAAAGAGACTAGTCTCTTGTGATCCGATATATGCTTCGTACGGGGAAGACACTATTCCAGCCCCAGGTCTGGCATGTGACATCAGATACTGGATCGTAATACGCAATACTACGTATACTACAACTAAAAAAGATTATATATTCCTTAAAAGAATATTTCTGGAGAATTGGGTAGGCACAATGCTTTGCTAGAAGCCAACCATGTCTTGTAAATCGGTAAAAATGTGGTACTGGGTACGCACGTGTTCGGATAGTCTGACCACCGGATTTACTGCCAACATATCCAGGGATCTCATGGGTTGCTTCCTGAAGATGCACCGATGACGTTTGACTCGAACATAATTAATCTGGGATTAATTAAAAGAGAGAGAAAATTAATCTAGGATTAATTACAGCAAGAATTTATCTGGGATAAAATTCGATAAGAAGAGAGAGAACGATTAATTTTGAATTAATCGATTTAATAATATATTCGATATATTAAATGAAATTAGATTTTGACGAGAAATTAAAATTGGATTTTAATTCGGGCGAACAAATTAATTTAGAATTAATTCGCGAGCGACGTTCGTAATAATTTTGCAAGGCATTATTATTTAATTAAATTGGATTTAATTACGTCGCGACGGAAAATTCATTTAATCGGATTAAGCGAACCCGAGCCCGAAGTGTGTTGAGCAAGCCACTTGAATTTTGAATTAAAGTGAGTCCCACCAACTTACATCACTTGTCCATCAAGTGTCAATTTGGTGATGGAAGTGGTTGGAGGCATTAAAAGCTTTTTTCCCTCCAAAACTTTGCTTAACCTTTTGGTAAAGCATATACCAAAATAGTGTTTTTTTTTTTGGATAAGTGGTAATTGTTTTAGAAAACAAAAATTACCAAAAACCAAAAACTCTCTCATCTCCTCTCATATTTCTGTGACCTTCCTCTCTTAGAAGAAAAATTTGTTGCAATTTTTTCTTCAAGCTAGCACTTCCAAGGAGCAAACAAAGGTGTTAGGGAAACTTTCCCATTGAGTTTGGAATCAAAGTTCAACTCTTGGAGCTACACCATTCATACATAAGAGGAGCTTGAAGCACTACACAAAGGAGCAAAAGTTTTTGAACTTTCCTACATCCAAGAAACCGATCAAAGTGAGTATATTTTCCGCTATCTTACTTTGTGTATTCACATCTTTTATGCTTAAATAGATCATTGGCATGTTCTTAGAGAACCCAACACCTACATGTCTATACGAGTCTCCAAGATCATGCTTCATTGAGAAACCATTGGAATCCAAGATTTTGATATATGACATGTACCAGTCTCAACGGGTTTACTTAACTGACTAAGTAATGTAAACCTTGATAAGGAACTGTTCAAGAATGATGTTGTTATGATACAACTCAATATCAGTTGCGACGCTTTTGCAACAATATCATAACCAATAATTCTAAGGTCATTTACGTCTTTACCATATAATAAAGAATTCATATTATAGAAACTGTTTATTTTATTCATAAAAAAATATTTATTCAAGTATTTACAAGGAAATACAAGAGAAATTGGCGCTCATAGCACCAACCCTAATAAAATATCCCACTTGCTCTAGTGCTAATATCAATTGTATCTCATACCCATCGACTCCACATGTTTATCAAATAACTTGGGAGGAATGGCTTTGGTAAGTGGATCCGCTACATTATCTTCACTCTGAACTTTGCACACGAAAATGTCCCATCGCGACACAATCTCTCGAATGATGTGATACTTTCGTTCCACATGCTTTGATTTTTGATGCGCCCATGGTTCCTTTGCTTGTGCAATGGCTCCATTATTATCACAGTATAGCGAACTCAGATTCTTGATACTTCAGACTACTCCCAATTCTATGATAAAGTTTCTAACCCAAACAACTTCTTTTGCAGCTTCCGAAGCCGCAATATATTATGCCTCTGTGGTGGAATCAACTGTAAACCCATGCTTGGAACTCTTCCAACTCACTGCACCTCCGTTAAGGATAAATACAAATCTTGATGTAGACTTTCTATCATCAGGATCATATTGGAAATCTGAATCCATATACCCATTAACCTGCAGTTCATTTTCTCCATAAATCATAAACTTATCCTTAGTACCCTTAAGATACTTTAGGATATGTTTAACGGCCATCCAATGGTCATTACCTTGATTTGACTGATATCCACTTGTTACACTAACCACATAGCTAATATCAGGCCTAGTACATAACATGGAATACATGATGCTACCCAACACGAAGCATAAGGCTGATTAGACATTCTAATCTTCTCATCTTCTATTTACGGACACATCTTCTTCGAAAGATGAATGCCATGTCTGAACGGTGTATTTTATGTCTTACAGTTACCAAAATTGCACCGTTCTAAGATCTTATCTATGTATAATGACTGGGATAACCCAATAACTCTCCTTACTCTATCTCTATAGAGCTTTATCCCTAAGATATAAGAGGCTTCTCCCAGGTCATTCATATAAAAATTCTTAAAGAGGTAAGCTTTGACGCCTTGCATCATCCCGATATCATTCCCAATGATTGGGATGTCATCAACATAGAGAACTAAAAATACCACCATACTCCCACTGACTTTCTTATACACACAGGATTCTTGCGAATTCTTAAGAAAACAAGACAATCTAATTATCTCATCGAATCGTAGATTCCAACTCCGTGAAACTTGTTTAAGTCCATAATGGACTTCTTAAGTTTACACACCATGCCCGAGTTCTCGCTTGATATAAAACCCTCCGACTGTTCCATATAGATTTCTTCATCAAGAAATCCATTCAGAAAAGCCGTTTTGACATGCATTTGTCAAATCTCATAATCATGGTAAACAACAATAGACAATAAATTCCTAATAGACGTTAGCATCACAACTGGCGAAAAAGTTTCATCGTAGTTAACTCCAGGTCGCTGCTTGTAACCTTTAGCTACCAGTCGGGCCTTAAAGGTTTCAACCTTTCCTTCAAGCCCTCGCTTCCTCTTGTGAACCCATTTACAACCAATAGGAACAATTCCTTCAGGAAGCGGAACCAAGTCCCAAACTTGATTATGATGCACAGAGTCTAACTCAAATTTCATAACCTCTTGCCATTTCATGGAGTCGATGTCCAACATCCATTCTCTATAGTTATAAGGATCTGTCTCTTCAACTAAGAGAACATTAAGACTTTTTTCTTGTATCAAATACAAGCATTCAGGAGGTCTTGATACCCTTTTGGACCGTGTGTGTGAAGAAGGTTCTTCGTCTACTTGAATATTAGGTTCCTGCATAAGTTTGTTAGTATCAGGTTGTACTTCATCAAGTTCAACCCATCTATGATAACCTCATTCAGACAAAAATTCTATTTCTAGAAATTTTGCTAAGCGAGTTACGAATACATTTCGATGCTCGATATCATAGAACAAATATCCTTTCAAATTTGAAGGATACCTAACAAACCTAAACTTTGGCCTATGAGGAAAAAGCTTATTTTCTGTTGGGTCGTGACATTGGAAGGACAGCCCCAAACCTTAACATAATTAAGATTTGGTTTCCTACCACTCCATATCTCAAATGGAGTTGTAGGAATATCCATGGAAGTGTTGGAATGTATGCCCTAGAGCTACATGTGATGTAAACGGTTTTATATGTCTTGAAATAAAATGATGCATTATTCATTTATCAAATTATTTGTGTAATTTTCGCATATTATATATCATCTTAAATACCCTAGATTTCTTATGTGCCTTCAGACTTAGTGTATGAGTGTCATACACAAGAGGATTTAATATGAAGTTAGTAATCTTAGATAGTCCATAGAGAGCAAACAAAACGGGTACTTTGTTTGTGGTTTATCTATAGCTGTGGTCCATTCTATATTTGTATGGCGATCTTGATCCAGATCGTCCATGTAGAGACATGAGAATGGAGACACCTTGTATGATGCGATCATATAGGACTGGACCCAGATGGAAATGACATTCTTATAATATCTGTTAGACTAAGAAAGTCGTTTCGATCTACTAGATGGTCATTTATAAATTGATCTTAATCCTGAGTGTACTACGAACTCCTGCATGGCAGGCTATGTCCTTTGATTTACAAAGTTGAGGTTGGTGTAGCAGTCCCGACCAATAGCTACGTACTTTGGGGACACAGTTTGTTTTGTAGATGGGAACATTTTACATAGACATGGAGTTCACTCCTTCTTGCGAGAAGTAGATGAGTATCTTTCTTAAGGGTTGATTCGGTACTTGAACGATTTGAGCGCTCAAGTCTCTCTATTACGAATAGAAAGATTAAAATTCATAATAATTATGAATAAATCGTTCATTAGAGAATCAATGGTACTTAAGGTAAAAATAATTAGAGCGGTATAACGGACATTATGACCTGACTCTAATTATGAGATACTCGTGAAGGGTCAATTCATATGTAATGACTATATCGGTGGACACCGACTTAGTTCGGATTAATATATCATCTGCGGCAACGAGAAAGCAACTTCGAGTTTTTAGTGGAATAACCCGGAGTTAATAATTCAGAATATTTAATTAAGAGCTTAATTAATATTTTGAGATTATTGGAGCTCGGAACGTAGGTCAATTTGGTCCCCGTGCTAGCTCAATATACTATAGCGGATTTAGCATAATTGGATAGTCCAATTATATACTTACAAAAGAATAAATATTATTAATATAATTAATAATATTAATTAAATCACACTTAGAACTATATATTAAAAGGTAATATAAGATTAATATAATAAATGATTATATGATAATTATTTATTGTTAATAATTAAATTATATATGATATAATTAATAAAGGCTAAACTTGGAAATCCCAAATTTTGGGTTTTTGGAAACCCTTGGCATTAATTTGGAAGTTACACCCTTTTGAAAGGTAGTAACTATTTGATTTTGTAACATATCTTTTAATTATGGAATTAAAGACTTGATGTTACAAAATTTTTTATTTTATTCCTTGCATGGCCGAATTCTCTAATGCAATAAAGGGAAGATTTTGATTATTTTGGAAACAATAAATCCTTGGCTTTGGTTTTAGTAATTACACCTTTTTGAAAAGGTAATAACTAATTATTTTTTGTAACATATAATTCCTTTATGGACATTAATATTACATGTTACAAAATTAATTGATAAAATTATGCCTTGGCCGAATTGACCTTATGGGGAGGGGATTAGTTGATTTATTTTGGAAATAATTTGACCTAAGTATAAAAAGAATATTTAATTTTCTTTTTGGTATCTCTCCTTTCTTGCAACCCTAGGCATCTTCTTCTTCTTCTCTATTCTCTCAAAAGTTGAGAAACACCATTGAAGAACAATAAGAAGAAATACAATACTAAGTGTGTTTGATATCTCTAAATCGTTTAGGGATTCGTTTTGTGAGTGTAGCCCACACTAATTTCTGTTGGTAACGAGTCATAGCACAGAAGACTTTGTGGTGATGAACAAATCATCTTCTTCCTCTAATCTTATAGGTCACGGCAGTGAGGCTTTATTTCACCTCATTGCCGCACCTTGGTTACTCGTTCGGGGCTTGTTTTGTTTTGTTTTGTTTTGTTTTAATTCGGGTTTTTGGGAAACACTTTGGGGATATTTTGGGGCTGAGTTGAGATTTTTTTTTAGTGGAAAAATCATACCTTATACACCCTTGCAGTTCACGCAAATAGGGGACTGATTTGTGTGCAGTTATGTTGTGTAACGAGTCCAAAACAGTCCAGTTTTTCACTGCAGTTCGGGGGGCTGTTCGGGGTCTGTTTCGGGGGTATTCTGTGGCTGAAATCTTGTCCGAAATAGAAGCAAATTTTCAGTATACTTCTTGTCAGATTCGGCAAAAGTAAGGGGAAAGCATAATATTTTTTCAAGTCCGATCAGTGTGCCTAATCGCTTCCGCTGTGCGAGGAAAGCGTTTCCTACAATTGGCATCAAGAGCGAGGTTGAAAAGTGTTCTTAATCCTTTATTTTTCATTTAAAGTTTCTGGTTTTAATATATTTATATGAGTTATAAATATTATAAGCATGTTTAGATGAGTGGGCACATTGTGATATTCATATGAAAAATATTTTTGTTATTTCATGTGATGAATGGATTTTGCATTGGTCGTAAATTTTTCCGGCTCTTATTTTTGTAGTTGGTTTTTTTTTGGGATGTAAGGCCATAAGGCCATTGTTTACCTTTGTTGTAATTTTATTTTTTAATGTAAAATTTCAATTTTTGTAATGTAGAGCACCGAAGTCGCAAAAGGAGCCAACACCACTTTGAAGCGAGATTTGAAGACCAAGGAATGCCTTGGTGAATCTTATGTACTAATTAGATTAGCATAGGAAAAATAAGAGCCTGGTCAATGCAAAATATTATTTATGTTATATGTATGTTTATTTCGAATTGTTTGAATAACATGTCATGTAGCTTAGGATGCCAACTCTTGCATTTTATATGCCATAACATGTCATAGATGCATTATCATTGTACACATAAAAATATATTTTTATGTTATTTAAAATGTTTAAATTAAAATATGATATGCATAGAAATCAATGAATTAGATTAATTGGATTTATGGTTTAAAATTTGAATTTTAATATATTGGGCTTAATTGGTGCATAATAAATTCCATTGGTATATAGGATGGAAACCCGAATATAAATTCCATAGCTGAATCCGAATGGACGGTAATATGGTATGCACTCGGGATACAATTCCACGTACCATTGGATTTTATAACGCACTAAGATTTATTAAAATGTTAATTAAAATTTTGACTTTTAGAATTCCATAAATTTTAAACTTATTAGTGTCTAGTATTTTAAGAGTTAAAATATAATAGCTCACTAATATCACTCTAATTAAATTAGTTTAATTGAGTAAAACTATTAGTAGAGACTAATGAAATATTCGTGATAGGATTTTAATAGTTAAAATTGATTAGCTCACTTATGACAAACTAGTGTAAATAAAAACTATGATTTAGCGCCATAATTTTATCCACACTAGTTAAAAAAAATATTAGATATTTTAGATAGAAACCTTAATTTTTAAAATAGTGAGTGGGAGAGGGATATACGACAGTATATCCCGCGATCTCCGTTGTTAGTCCAAAAACGTGAGATTCAAAAGGCGCCTCGAGACGGCTTTGTTTTCATCCCCCTACCGATGGTGTCCATTTGAGTCAATATCAAGTTTGGGTTCCGAGGAGAGATAGGGATTCTAGATGTATCTTGTGAACTGACCTACCCTACGGCGACACTTCACTCGTTAAGTCCAAGAATCCCGAAACGACGGGTTACACTCACAAAGGAATAATTAACTGTTAATAAAATTCCTTGATCGAATGAAACAGTAGTTGGTTAATATAGGAATAAGAGTTGTTCCCGTATATATTAATTGATTGAGATTATCTCGATCTATCATGCAAGTATTGACCTACCCTACGGCGGCACTTACTTGTGGGATGACAGATTTCCGTGGCATAGTAATTCTCTTAGGTTTCTAATTCATTATTCATGGTTCATGCATCATGTTTAATTTTATGCTAAAATTATTTGATGATTTTAATATGCGATGAATGAATGTTAAATTGCATTTTTTTTTATTTTTCATCCATGGTTTCTCCAATTATTTCCATACTCTCAAACGACAAACTAACGAGAGAAAACTATATTAAGTGGAAAAGTAACATGAACGCTATCCTGGTCTGTGAAGACCTAAAATTTGTCCTGACGGAGGAGAGTCCTCCCGAGCCGGCCAGAAATGCTGGCCAAGCTGTGCTCGATACCTACCAGAAATGGGTCGCAACAAATGAGAGAGCCCTGCTACTTGCTAGCAGAGATGTCTGAGGTTCTTGCTGCAAAGCATAAACCTATGGCTCTAGCATCTCAGATGATGGAGTCATTGCAGGGCATGTTTGGGCAGCCTTCGGAGCGTCAATGCCATGAGGCCATGGTCTCAGCGATGACTGTTAGGATGAAGGATGGGACATCAGTCCGAGAGCACGTTATAAGGATGATGACCTATCTCAACACTGCTGAAACCCATGTAGCTCGTATTGAAGAACGTAGTCAGATGACCATGATTATGGAAACTCTTCCGAAAAGTTTCCTGCAATTTAAAAGCAACTATGTTATGAACAAGTTGACTTTTACTTTGATCCAACTGCTTAATGAGCTCACCCATTACGAGTCCATGCTTGTGGATCCTCGTAAGTCTAGTGTAGAGGCAAATGTTGCCGAATCTTCTAAATCTGCAAAGATGAAGAAGAAAAGCACTGGGAAGGCTAAAGGAAAGCCCATGAAGAAGAAGAAAAACAAGAAAGGCTTCAAGGATGCCAAACCCAAAGGAAAATGTTTCCACTGCAACAAGAATGGGCATTGGAAAAGGAATTGTTCTAAATACCTTGCTGAGCTGAAGGAGAAAAAGGAAACTGGTAAATATGATTTACTAGTTATTGAGTCTCTATTAGTGGAGGATGATAAATCCGCTTGGATTGTTGATTCTGGAGCCACTAACCATGTTTGTTATTCTTTGCAGCTACTTGATTCATGGAGGGACCTTGCCGAAGGTGACTACACTATGAGGGTCGGGACATGGGATGCCGTTTCAGCAAGAGCAGTGGGATTTTCTAGTTTAAATTTCATGAATAATAGTTATTTAAATTTGAACAATGTGTTATTCATTCCTAGTTTTCGCAAGAATTTGATTTCTGTTTCTAAACTTTTGGACGATGGTTATTCAGTTTCTTTTAATAGCAACTTGGTTATTATTGGTAGAAATGGATTAACTCTATGCACATGAAACTCAGAAAATAACTTGTATGTGTTAAGACCGTTAACACATAGGTCACTGCTCAATACTGAAATGTTTAAGGTTGAGAAACCTAAAACTAAACGGCCAAAGATTTCTCACGATGACACATATCTATGGCATCTTAGACTCGGTCATATCAAACTTGACCGGATAAATAGATTGATAAAGAACGGAGCCTTAAACCAGTTAAAGCTCGGGACTTTACCAGTTTGTGAATCCTGTTTAGAAGGAAAAATGACCAAGAGACATTTTACTGGAAAAGGTATAAGAGCTAGTCAACCACTTGAGCTAATATATTCGGACGTTTGCAGACCGATGAATGTAAGAGCCCGAGGTGGTTATGAATACTTCGTCACATTCATTGACGATTATTGAAGATATGGGCATGTCTACCTAATGCATCACAAATCAGATACTTTTGAAAAGTTCAAAGAGTATCGTGCTGAGGTTGAGAACCAATTAGGTAAGACAATCAAAGCTCTACAATCGGATCGTGGAGGGGAATACCTCGACAGAGATTTCGAGGAATTCTTAATTGAGAATGGGATAGTATCCCAACTCACAGCGCCTGGAACACCACACCAAAATGGTGTTGCAAAGAGGAGAAATCGGCCCTACTAGACATGATAAGATCTATGTTTAGTTATAGCTCACTACCTAGTTCGTTCTGGGGATATGCACTGCAAACTGCAATGCATATCCTTAATGTAGTTCCATCTAAGTCTGTTCCTAAGACTCCCTTAGAGTTTTGGAATGGTCGTAAAACTAGTTTACGTCATTTCCGCATATGTGGGTGTCCAGCATATGTGCTGAAGAATAAGACCACAAAGTTGGAGCCACGTTCTCAGGTGTGCCTATTTGTAGGCTATCCTAAGGAGAATAGGGATGGATTCTTCTACAGTCCTGATGAAACAAAGTATTGTATCGAAAAATGCTACGTTTCTAGAGGAGGACTATATGAGGGAGTTCAAGCCTCGAAGTAAGTTGTTACTCGAGGAGTTACTTGCTGGTTCGGTCAGTACGCAATCGTCAACGAAAGTTGACAAATACATAGGACCTTCGACATCTGAGAGTCAGATGCAAACTCTTCAGAATGATCTACCGCCTAGACGCAGTGGGAGGGTTGTACGACAACCTGATCGCTACCTTGGGGTTGGAGAGGCACAAGTTCTCGCATCCAGCGATGGCGTAGATGATCTATTGACCTATCGTAGTGCAATGAATGATTCTGACAAAGAGGAATGGCTCAAAGCCATGGAACGTAGAGATGGAGTCCATGTACTCCAACTCAGTCTGGGAACTTGTAGACCAACCCGATGGGGTGAAACCCATAGGTTGCAAGTGGCTACAAGAGGAAGAAGGGATCAGATGGGAAGGTACAGACCTTCAAGGCTAGACTAGTGGCCAAGGGTTATACCCAGAAAGAGGGAGTTGACTATGAGGAAACTTTATCGCCAATAGCCATGCTTAAATCCATCCGCACTCTTCTATCCATTGCCGCATATTATGACTATGAAATTTGGCAAGTGGATGTCAAGACTGTATTCTTGAATGGCAATCTTGATGAGAGTATCTATATGATACAACCAGAGGGGTTCATCACCCAAGGTCAAGAGCAAAAGGTTTGTAAGCTGCAAAGGTCCATTTATGGACTCAAGCAGACATCTCGATCTTGGAATATTAGATTTGATACCACGATCAAGTCTTATGACTTTGAGCAGAATGTTGATGAGCCTTGTGTATACAAGCGCGTCATTGACGGGAAGGTGGTTTTTCTTATTTTATACATGATGATTTTTACTCATTGGGAATGATGTAAATATATTATCAGATGTGAAAACCTGGCTAGCTAATCAATTCCAAATGAAAGATTTGGGAGAGGCCAGTTATATTCTTGGGATTCAGATACTTCGGGATCACAAGAAACGACTATTAGCTATGTCTCAGGCATCCTATATCGACAAGATTCTTGTGCGATTTGGGATGCAGAATTCCAAGAAAGGTAATCTGCCTTATCGGCATGGAATTCATTTGTCAAAGGAACAGTCTCCTAAGACACCTCAAGGTGTTGAGGAAATGAGACATATCCCATACGCCTCAGCAGTTGGTAGTCTCATGTATGTATATTATGCACGAGACCGGACATCTGTTTTGCAGTGGGAGTAGTCAGTAGGTTTCAGTCAAACCCAGGATTGGATCACTGGGTGGCTGTGAAACACATTCTCAAGTATCTTAAGAGAACGAGAGATTATATGCTCGTGTATTCCGGTGAGGATATGATCCTAAAGGGATATACGGACTATGATTTTCAGACAGATGTCGATTCTAGGAAATCTACATCTGGATCAGTGTTCACCCTATATGGTGGGGCCATAGTATGGTAGAGTATAAAGAAATCTTGTATTGCTGACTCCACTATGGAGGCTGAATATGTAGCAGCTTGGGAAGCAGTTAAGGAAACAGTATGGCTCCGTAAATTCTTGGGAGATCTGGAAGTTGTTCCAGATATGGATAGACCACTCACACTCTATTGCGATAATAGTGGTGCGGTGGCAAACTCCAAAGAACAAGAAGAGCCACAAGAGGGGAAAGCATATATAGAGGAAATATCATCTCATCAGGGAGATAGTGCAGATAGGAGACGTTACTGTCACAAGATTGCATCCGCAGAGAACCTGGCTGATCCGTTTACAAAGACCTTGTCGGCTAAAGTTTTTGAAGGTCACCTAGATGGTCTAGGATTATGTGACATGTCTCATTTACTCTAGTGCAAGTGGGAGATTGTTGGAATGTATGCCCTAGAGCTACATGTGATGTAAACGATTTTATATGTCTTGAAATGAACCGATGCATTATTCAATTATCAAATTATTTGTTTAATTTTCGCATATTATATATCAT
The DNA here is from genome assembly GCA_019454045.1 of Zanthoxylum bungeanum. Classification (NCBI taxonomy): domain Eukaryota; kingdom Viridiplantae; phylum Streptophyta; class Magnoliopsida; order Sapindales; family Rutaceae; genus Zanthoxylum; species Zanthoxylum bungeanum. The sequence continues at coordinate 44,447 of SKCR01031403.1, read as the reverse complement.
CTTAATACCCTAGATTGCTTATGCGCCTTCAGACTTAGTGTATGGGTGTCATACACAAGAGGATTTAAGTCTGAAGTTAGTAATCTTAAATAGTCCATAGAGAGCAAACAAAGCGGGCTGCGGTCCATTCTATATTTGTATGGTGATCTTGATCAGATCGTCCATGTAGAGACATGAGAATGGAGACACCTTGTATGATGCGATCATATAGGACTGGACCAGATGGAAATGACATTCTTATAATATCCGTTAGACTAAGAATGTCATTTCGATCTACTAGATGGTCATTTATAGATTGATCTTAATCCTGAGTGTACTACAAACTCCTGCATGGCAGGCTATGTCCTTTGATTTACAAAGGTGAGGTTGGTGTAGCAGTCCCGACCAATAGCTACGTACTTTGGGGACACAGTTTGTTTTGTAGCTGGGAACGTTTACATAGACATGGAGTTCACTCTTTCTTGCGAGAAGTAGATGAGTATCTTTCTTAAGGTTTGATTTGGTACTTGAACGATTTGAGCGCTCAAGTCTCTTATTACGAATAGAAAGATTAAAATTCATAATAGTTATTAATAAATCGTTATTAGAGAATCAATGGTACTTAAGGTAAAAATAATTAGAGGGGTATAACAGACATTATGACCCGACTCTAATTATGAGATACTCGTGAAAGGTCAATTCATATGTAATGACTATATCGGTGGACACCGACTTAGTTCGGTTAATATATCATCTGCGGCAACGAGAATGCAACTACGGGTTTTTAGTGGAATAACCCGGAGTAATAATTCGGAATATTTAATTAAGAGCTTAATTAATATTTTGAGATTATGGAGCTCGGAACCGTAGGTCCATTTGGTCCCCGTGCTAGCTCAATATACTATAGCGGATTTAGCATAATTGGATAGTCCAATTATATACTTACAAAGAATATAAATTATTAATATGATTAATAATATTAATTAAGTCACACTTAGAACTATATATTAAAAGGTAATATATGATTAATATAATAAATGATTATATGATAATTATTTATTTTATAATTAAATTATATATGATATAATTTAATGAAGGCTAAACTTGGAAATCCCAAATTTTGGGTTTTTGGAAACCCTTGGCATTAATTTGGAAGTTACACCCTTTTGAAAGGTAGTAACTATTTGATTTTGTAACATATCTTTTAATTATAGAATTAAAGACTTGATGTTACAAATTTTTTTATTTTATTCCTTGCATGGCCGAATTCTCTAATGCAATAAGGGGAAGATTTTGATTGTTTTGGAAACAATAAATCCTAGGCTTTGGTTTTAGTAATTACACCTTTTTGAAAAGGTAATAACTAATTATTTTGTGTAACATATAATTCCTTTATGGATATTAATATTACATGTTACAAAATTAATTGATAAAATTATGCCTTGGCCGAATTTCACCTTTTGGGGATGGGATTAGTTGATTTATTTTGGAAATAATTTTTCCTAAGTATAAAAAGAATATTTGATTTTCTTTTTGGTATCTCTCCCTTTCTTGCAACCCTAGGCATCTTCTTCTTCTTCTATATTCTCTCAAAAGTTGAGAAACACCATTGAAGAACAATAAAAAGAAATACAATACTAAGTGTGTTTGATATCTCTAAATCGTTTAGGGATTCGTTTTGTGAGTGTAGCCCACACTACTTTCCGTTGGTAACGAGTCATAGCACGAAAGACGTTGTCATTCTCAAACAGTTCCTAGTCAAGGTTTACACTACTTGGTCAGTATAGTAAACCCGTTGAGACCGGTACATGTCGTATACTGGAATATATGATTCCAATTGTTTCTCAATGAACCATTAGTCTTGGAGACTAGTATAGACGTGTAGGTGTTTATAGCGGATAAACACTGAACGACTCACAGAAGATTCTTAATGGATGGTACACCAGCGTTAATAAGAATCTTCTTGGGTTGAGTAGCACTTGTGATTCTTAGACTTGAGATGCCATTGTGGACACATGAGACATCTTCTATACTTAGACGACAGTCACGTCACCGATCTATTTAGATCAGACCTCCGCCTGTTCGTTGGGTGAGATAGATCCTCAGGGTATCCTATGTGTGTCAAGATAGGATCCGTCAGTTCTGTGTACCAGAGCATAGGTAGTCCATATGATTAGCAATCAGATAAAACCATGGGCCCGTGGTAAAGTTTAGAAGCTAGTTCTAAACATTATTTTGAGATTGCTAATAGAATAGTCGACTGGATAATCCCGATAGAGATTTGACGTTTACATCTATATCTCTGGGATTTATCCGGATACCTGTGACGGAGGAATTATACATTTGCCATGACCTCGACCTGTATGGTTCAGCGAGATTATCCGTGATCGTCATAATCTACGGGTGGATAGATTATGGACACGAAATTAGATTAGTGTGACGGATATACTGAATCTAGAGAGTCTCAATAATGAAACATACTCGTAGAGCACTAGAGCAACATAATAAATAATATTGATTATTTAAAAAGTCGTTTAAAGGTTAAACGCAAGATACGTGCTAAAAGGACTAGATAGTCATTTGCCTAATTTTGTGTATTTACATTTAATACTTGATTAATTTAAATACACATTAATTAATAGTCAAAATGAGTTATTTGATATATCCTAAATGAATATTTGTTTTTAATATTTAATGTAAATATTATACATATATTTAATATATTTGTATTTGTATTTGATTAATTAATTGATTATTTAATTGTTAAATGATTAAATTAATTAAAATATAAATATCTTACATTAGGATATTTAAAGTAAATGATGTTAGTTGCTTTTGTTGACTTAAATAAACATCTAATAAAGTTGTATTAAGATATTTATGCAAGTTGATAACATAATTTGAAATGAAATTGAAATGAAAAATCTTGATATGTTTGTGAATTTCGGCCAAAGGCCATTTGTGCACAAGTATATATTGTTTTCATTTTTTCATTTCATAATAACCTAATACACTTTAAAAAAAAAGAAACTCCATTGAAGAGACTTAAAGGAAGCTTGAAAAGAAAGAAAGATCAAAGAAAAGCTTGATTTTAGTAAGTTTTTTCCAACTTGCTATTAGTAAGGAAATTGTTCCTTAGGATCTAGGCTTTAATATATGATATCCTTAGGTTATTTCTTTCTTTGTTCCTTGTGGTTTTTGTTGATGGAAGTTTTGATGGAGGTGTTAAAGCTTGTGTGATGAAGGAAGTGTATGACTATTGTAGTAATAAGCTTTCTTTTAAGGTTTTGGAAACCATGTTGCTAATCTAGAGTTATTGACCCACTCTTAAATGACCTAGATTTATCTTGAGTTGTTTAATTGTGTTGAGACTTGGATTGGATGGAAGAATGATGATTGAAGTAATCGATTTAATGTTTTTGGTCTAATTTGTCCAATTTGTGGAAATTGAAAAATTAGGGTTCTAACTAATTCCAAATTTGGGGATTTTCATATATGTTGTATATTTGGTGTGTATATTGATGCATATAAAGTTTCATGTTCATTGGATATCATTTGGATGTGTCTTGAAGCATGAAAGTGCAAAATGCACAAATTGGAGCCCAAATGGTGCTATCGGCTTTGGATAAGGAATTTGGGGATTTTGGTTTTGTTTTGGTGTTTTGATGTTTTGAGCATCATAAGTTCATCTTAGAAATGATTTAGAATCATTCAAAATTGATTAGATCAATTTCGGACTAAAATCGACAAAATACCAAAGCATGGTATTTCGGTAAATTCACTTAAATATGATTTATTGAATTTATTTCATAATTTGATTATTGGAATGTTAAATAAATATGTTTATTTAATTAATCCGAGAAAAAGTATTGAAATCTGAAAATCGGATTTTCACCGCTTCCGCTGCGTCACCGGATTCACCCCCTAAAAACCCCTACAAAATGGTATCAGAGCGAGTCTGATTCTAGGCCACCTAAAATGATTAGCCTTCATTGAATCAATGTTAATCATGTTTTCTTGACTTTATGCATGCTTATTAGGATCTAAATTGGTTAGATTAGGGTGTATGACACTTAGCGGAAAATCCCTAATTAATAAGGTTGAATGTAATTATGTATTTGATGCATGTTATATGGTCCATCTTGTCAATACGGTTTATGAATACTTCTTTGTGACTACATCCGAGACCGTGCCTCTGTTGTGAGGATGTAGCCGATAAAGATTTATTTATACTGGATGTATATCAGATACTAGGTAAATTCAAGTAAAAGCGGAATTCTGAACGTGCCCTAGCTGTCAGGATTACGTAAGTAACTTGAATTTATCATTGACGAGTTTAACCTTGGTACGTCTCCTTGTGGGCCTGCCTTCGCAACGACAACGAGAAATGGCCAGGACCGGATACTTAGGAGTCATTAGTGAATGATTGACAAATGAGTTGTCTACCTGATGAATATACGTAGGCGAGACCGTGCTCTGCTGTGAGCCGAAATATATTCACGGGATCCACTTTTCACTATTAGTATTTAATTTAATTATTAAATATTTGTATTCTGTTTTGGGATTACAGTATTGCATGATTTAGTGGGAGGGGCATATTAGATTAAAAATCCATGATCTAGTTTATGCTTTTGATATTATATGAAACTTCTTTATTTCTGCTAACCGTTTTTCGTGTGATCTATATGATAGATTGGCGATGGCGGCACAATCCACAAATCAGTTTGCGCGTATGCTTGATGTGAACAAACTGAAAGGCTATGAGAACTTTGATAGACTGGGAATTGGATTTGAGGATTGTCCTCGATTCTGAAAAGCTGGGTTATGTTCTTGAGGGTTCGTTACCCCTTGCAGTGGGTGCGGATGCTTCGGAGGAGGAACGCCAAGTTTTTGAAACTTGGAAGGATGATGATTTAAGGTTAAATCATACATCCTTAGTTCACTGTCTCCGAAACTCAAGCAACAGTACTATGGTATGCTAGATTCCTATAGTATGATGACGCGATTGAGACAATCGTTTGAGAACCAAGAACAAGTGATTGTTCACAAAGTCGCCATGGAACTGTTCCATGCGCGTCTGGATGAGGGGCAAAGTGTTAGCCCACATCTTCTTCAGATGATCGATTTGATCGATCAATTGAGGCAACATAATCTCATCCTGAATGACATTCTCGGTAGGAGTGTCATTCTTGGTTCACTACCAGCTTCATTTCGCCAGTTCGTGATGTACTTCAACATGCACGGGACTGTCTGTACCTACCAGGAGCTACATAGGATGTTGCTCACGGCAAAAAAGGACCTTAAGAAGGGAGTACCGACTCGCCCTCCTAGAACTACTTCTCTTTCGGCTTCTTCCCAATGATGGTCCAAGGGAAAGAACAAGAAAGGTAAGAAGAAGAAGAAGGCTTTTGGTCCTCAACAACAGGCGAAGATTGCAAAGCCCAAAAGGGCTTCTGAAGACAAATGCCACCACTGCGGCAAAGTCGGGCACTGGAAAAGGAACTGTCCTGATTACATTACCCAGCTGAGGAGAGACAGAGCTTCTACATCAGGTACTTTTATTTTTCCAGCTATTGATTTATCTTGGCTTGTGAAGCCGTTACATCCAGCTGGATTTTAGATTCTGCTTGTCCCATTCACATTTGCAATTCATTGCAGGTGCTGAAGGAAAGTAGGAACTGAAGCCTGGAGAGATGCAGTTGCGATTCGGGAGTGGAGACTCTTTGGATGCAGTTGCAGTGGGAGTATGCGAGATCTCATTGCCGAATGGGACACTTTTGTTATATGACTGTCATTTTGTACCGGGATGTGTCACAAATATTATATCACTTTTTGTATTAGATACAGAAGGCTTTTGTATTAATATTAAGAATAGTTCTTTGTATTTATATGATAAAATAATATTCAGATCCTTTGTTGTCCAAACCAGCATGGTCATTATACATTGCAAACTTCAAAAGATATATTAAATACTGGAGTTAATAAACGTAGTTTACCTGTAATTAATAATACTGAACTTTGGCATATGAGACTTGGTCACATTGGCGTTAAACGCCTTACCCAATTGGTTAGGAATGGTTTGATACAAGATCTTACCATTGAATCCTATCCAACTTGTGAATCCTGTATTCAGGGTAAAATGACCAATGCCCCATTTTCTGGTGTTGGACACCGCGCCACTAACTTACTGGAACTCATACATTCTGATGTATGTGGTCCACTAAGTCAAACTGCTCACAGTGGTTATTCGTACTTCATTACCTTTACCGATGATTTATCACGGTACGGTTATGTGTATTTGATGCGACATAAATCGGAAACCTTTGAAAAGTTCAAAGAGTTCCGAAATGAAGTAGAAAAACAAACTGGTAAATATTATTAATGCCTTCGATCAGATCGAGGCGGTGAATATATGAGTGGTGAGTTCATGGATTATATGAAGGAGAATGGGATTCTCGCTCAATATACTCCTCCAGGTACACCACAACACAATGGTGTATCTGAAAGGAGAAATCAGACTTTATTGGATATGGTCCGATCGATGTTGAGTTTCATAGATTTGCCCTATTACTTATGGGGTTATTCTCTCTTAACAGCCGCACATCTTTTGAATAAAATTCCTTTAAAGGCTGTTCCTACGACACCGTATCAGATATGGTTCGGTAGGAGACCAAATCTTAATTATATTAAGGTTTGGGGTTATCCTGCCTATGTCAGGGTAACTCAGCAAGATAAGCTTTCGCCTCGAGGGCAAAAGTTTAGGTTTGTTGGATATCCTTCGAATACGAGGGGATATTTGTTCTATGATACCGAGCATCGAAATGTGTTCGTAGCTCGCTTCGCAAAATTCTAGAAGTAGAATTTTTGTCAGAAGGTGGTAATCATAGACAGGTTGAGCTTGATGAAGTCAACCTGAAACAACGAACCAACGGAGGAACCTGGAGTTCAAGTAGATGAAGGACCTTCAACACACACACTCCGTAGGTCGGAAAGGGTATCTAGACCTCCTGAACGCTTGTATTTGATACAAGAAAAGAGTCTGTATGTCTCTTAGTTGAAGAGACAGATCCTTTCACCTATAGAGAATCGATGTTGGACATCGACTCCGTGAAATGGCAAAGTGCCATGAAATCCGAGATAGACTCAATGCATGAAAATCAAGTTTGGGACTTGATTCCCTTCCCGAAGGAATTGTTCCTATCGGTTGTAAATGGGTTTACAAGAGGAAGCGCGGGCCTGACGGTAAGGTTGAAACTTACAAGGCCCGACTGGTAGCAAAAGGTTACACGCAGCGACCTAGCGTCGACTACGATGAAACTTTTTCGCCGGTAGCAATGCTTAAGTCTATCCGGATTTTTCTTTCTATAGCTGCGTATCATGACTATGAAATTTGGCAAATGGATGTCAAAATGGCTTTTCTAAATGGATTTCTTGATGAAGAAATCTATATGGAACAGCCGGAAGGTTTCGCGTCCAGCGAAACCTCGGGTATGGTATGTAAGCTTAAGAAGTCTATTTATGGACTTAAACAAGCTTCACGAAGTTGGAATCTTCGATTCGATGAGATTATTAGATCGTCGTCTGGTTTTCTCAAGAATTCAGAAGAATCCTGTGTGTATCAGAAGGCCAGTGGGAGCATGGTCGTATTTTTAGTCCTAATAATTGGGAATGATTTAGGTATGTTGCAAAGCGTCAAAGCGTACCTCTGTAAGAATTTCTCCATGAAGGACCTGGGAGAAGCTTCCTATGTTTTAGGGATAAAACTCTATAGAGATAGACAAATGAGGCTGATTGGATTATCCCAATCAACGTACATAGATAAGATCTTGGAACGGTATAGTTTTGGTAACTGTAAGACAGCAAACATACCGTTCAGACATGGGATACATCTTTCTAAGAAGATGTGTCCACAAACAGAAGATGAGAAGGTTAGAATGTCTAACCAACCTTATGCTTCGTGTTTGGGTAGCATAATGTATGCCATGTTATGTACGAGGCCTGATATCAGTTTCGCTGTTAGCGTAACTAGCAGATATCAGTCTAATCCAGGTAATGACCATTGGATGGCCATTAAACATATCCTAAAGTATCTTAAAGGTACTAAGGATAAGTTAATAATTATGGAGGAAAACGAGCTGCAGGTTAATGGGTATACAGACTCCGATTTCCAATCGGATCCCGATGATAGAAAGTCTACATCTGGATTTGTCTTTACCCTTAACAGAGGTGCAGTTTGTTGGAAGAGTTCCAAACAGGGATCGACAACTGATTCCACCACTGAGGCGGAATATATTGCAGCTTCTGAAGCTGCAAAAGAGGCTGTGTGGATAAAGAACTTTATCACAGAATTGGGAGTTGTCCCAAGTATCGAGAATGCGATTCCGTTATACTGTGATAATACTGGAGCCATTGAGCAAGCAAAGGAACCGAGGGCGCTTCAGAAGTCGAAGCATGTGGAACGCAAGTACCACATCATTCGAGAGATCGTGTCGCGGGGGGATATTGTCGTGTGCAAGGTACCGAGTGAAGACAATGTAGCAGACCCGCTGACGAAGGCCATACCTCCGAAGCTGTTGTTTGATAGACACGTGGAGTCAATGGGTATTAGATACAATCGATATTGGCACTAGAGCAAGGGGAGATTTTGTTGGGGTTGGTGCTCAGAGCGCCAATTCCGGTTGTATTTCTGTTAAATAATTCTGTAAAACATTATTATTATGAATAATATATGCAGTTTCTATAATATAATCTATCTTTTCTATATGGTAAAGACGTAATGACCCGAGAATGATTAGTCATGATACAGTTGCAAAGCGTCGCAATGGACATTGAGACGTATCATGACGTTGTCATTCTCAGACAGTTCCTGGTCAAGGTTTACACTACTTGGTCAGTATAGTAAAACCCGTTGAGACCAGTACATGTCGTATACTGGAATATATGATTCCAATGGTTTCTCAATGAACCATTAGTCTTGGAGACTAGTATAGACGTGTAGGTGTTTATAGCGGATAAACACTGAACGACTCCCCAAGATTCTTAATGGATGGTACACCAGCGTCAATAAGAATCTTCTTGGGTTGAGTAGCACTTGTGATTCTTAGACTTGAGATGCCATTGTGGGCACATGAGACATCTTCTACACTTAGACGGCCAGTCACGTCACCGATCTATTTAGATCAGACCTCCGCCTGTTCGTTGGGTGTAGATAGATCCTCAGGGTGTCCTATTTGTGTCAAGATAGGATCCGTCAGTTCTGTGTACCAGAGCATAGGTAGTCCATATGATTAGCAATCAGATAAAACCATGGGCCCGTGGTAAAGTTTAGAAGCTAGTTCTAAACATTATTTTGAGATTGCTAATAGAATAGTCGACTGGATATCCCGATAGAGATTTGACGTTTACATCTATATCTCTGGGATTTATCCGGATACTCTGTGATGGAGGAATTATACATTTGCCATGACCTCGACCTGTATGGTTCAGCGAGATTATCCGTGATCGTCATAATCTATGGGTGGATAGATTATGGACACGAAATTAGATTTCGTGACGGATATACCTGAATCTAGAGAGTCTCAATAATGAAACATACTCGTAGAGCACTAGAGCAACATTAATAAATAATATTGATTATTTAAAAAGTCGTTTAAAGGTTAAACGCAAGATACGTGCTAAAAGGGACTAGATAGTCATTTGCCTAATTATTGTGTATTTACATTTAATACTTGATTAATTTAAATACACATTTAATAATAGTCAAAATGAGTTATTTGACTTATATCCTAAATGAATATATGTTTTTAATATTTAATGTAAATATTATACATATATTTAATATATTTGTATTTGTATTTATTAATCATTGATTATTTAATGTTAAATGATTAAATTAATTAAAATATAAATATCTTACATTAGGATATTTAAAGTAAATGATGTTAGTTGCTTTTGTTGACTTAAATAAACATCTAATAAAGTTGTATTTAGATATTTATGAGTTGAGTTGATAACATAATTTTGAAATGAAATTGAAATTAAAAATCTTGATATATGTTTGTGAATTTCGGCCAAAGGCCATTTGTGCACAAGTATATATTGTTTTCATTTTTTTCATTTCATAATAACTAATACACTTTAAACAAAAAGAAACCCATTGAAGAGACTTAAAGGAAGCTTGAAAAAGAAAGAAAGATAAGAAAAGCTTGATTTTAGTAAGTTTTTCCAACTTGCTATTAGTAAGGAAATTGTTCCTTAGGATCTAGGCTTTAATATATGATATCCTTAGGTTATTTCTTTTCTTTGTTCCTTGTGGTTTTTGTTGATGGAAGTTGATGGAGGTGTAAAGCATGTGTGATGAAGAAGTGTATGACTATTGTAGTAATAAGCTTTCTTTAAGGTTTTGGAAACCATGTTGCTAATCTAGAGTTATTGACCCACTCTTAAATGACCTAGATTTTATCTTTGATTGTTTTCATTGTGTTGAGACTTGGATTGGATGGAAGAATGATGATTGAAGTAATCGATTTTTAATGTATTTTGGTCTAATTTGTCCAATTGTGGAAATTGAAAAATTAGGGTGCGTTACATAACTAATTCAAATTTGGAGATTTTCATATATGTTTTATATTTGTGTGTGTATATTGCATATAAAGTTTCATGTTCATTGGATATCATTTGATGTGTCTTGAAGCATGAAGTGCAACAATGCACAAATTGGCAGGCCCATGGTGCTCTCGGCTTTGGATAAGAATTTGGGGATTTTTGTTGTTTTTGGTGTTTTGATGTTTTGAGCATCATAAGTTCATCTTAGAAATGATTTAGAATCATTCAAAATTGATTAGATCAATTTCGAACTAAAATGGACAAAATAACCAAAGCAAATGGGTATTTCGGTAAATTCACTTAAATATGATTTATTGAATTTATTTCATAATTTGATTATTGGAATGTTAAATAAATATGTTTTTAATTAATCCGAGAAAAAATTTTTGAAATCTGAAAATCGATTTTCACCCGCTTCCGCTGCGTTACCGGATTCACCCCCCTATAAAAACCCCCTACAATTATCAGACGTGAAAACCTGTGCTAGCTTAATCATTTCCAAATGAACGATTGGGATCTCTCTTTTAGAGGCCAGTTATATTCTTGGGATTAGATTTACTTCGGGATCCAGGACAACAATCATTAGCTACTGTCTGAGGCATCCTATATCGACAGATTTCTGGCGATTGGGATCAGAATTCCAAGAAAGGCAATCTGCCTTATCGGCATGGAATTCATTTTTCAAAGGAACAGTCTCCTAAGAAACACCTTAAGGTGTTGAGGAAATGAGACATATCCCAACGCTCAGCAGTTGGTAGTCTCATGTATGTATATTATGCACGAGACCGGACATCTGTTTTGCAGTGGGAGTAGTCAGTAGGTTTCAGTCAAACCCAGGATTGGATCACTGGTGGCTGTGAAACACATTCTCAAGTATCTTAAGAGAACAATAGATTATATGCTCGTGTATTCCGGTGAGGATATGATCCTAAAGGGATATACGGACTCTGATTTTCAGACAGATGTCGATTCTAGGAAATCTACATCTTGATCAATGTTCACCCTATATGGTGGGGCCATAGTACGGTAGAGTATAAAGCAATCTTGTATTGCTGATGTTGGACAATTATGACCCATAGCGTCAATATTTGTACAGATCACGGTGTTGTTGTACAATTAACTATGTGACAAAGGAGATTGTACTCTCATCATTTATGATTAGATCACCTTAGATATATAAATGAAGAGAGGTCCTATGATAGTTCCTGGACTGAGAATAATATGAGACAGTATCAGTCCCCGAAGGTTTAATCATTAAATATCCCTAGCCGAAGTATTATCGAGACTGGACATCGATAATGCGGATAGGCTAGTATTACACTTGTGTGCGTTGTGAGGGCACAACGGCATAGTTCTCATATATATAAGTATCGGATACTTATGCAAGTGCGATAGGAGGTCGTGTTTCACCGATGGTACGGGAAACAGCTTCGCTCTGGATAGACCTCTCGGATCCCATTGGTATTATGACTATGTGTCTATGGGAGGCCGAAATCAAGGTAGGTGTGTATAGTCTTAACCTGAGACTTGCATCGCTAATACTTACGATAATCGATAGACTTTGGTCTTGGTGGTACAGGGCTTTAACCGGTTCTGCGTACACCACTTCTGGGTTTATCAGAGAGTCGTAGTGTATTGGGTGTGATGTCGAGAAGGAGTATCACTTCAGTCATAGTGGAGATGATGTCACGCAGGATACGGTATTAGTGCTCTTAAGTGCTGGCCGGCCATCGGGATATTATGACAAGGTCATGTATATCCGATTATAGAGACTAGTTACCAAACATCCGACATGTGCTTCGGACGGGGCAGACACTTATCCAGCCCCAGCCCTAGCACGTGACTATCCGATATTGGGCTGATACGCCAATACTACGGTATACTACGCTTGATACAGATCTATATATTCCTGTAAGAATATTTCTGGAGAATTGTGTAGGCATGGCGCTTTGCTAGAAGCCAACCTTGTCTTGTAAATCAGTATAACGTAGTACGAGGTACTTACGTGTTCGGATAGTCCGACGACCGTATTTACTGCCAACATATCCGGAGATCTCATGGGTCGCTTCCCGAAGATTCACCGATGACGTATAACTCGCACTTAATTAATCTGGGATTATTAGAAGAGAGAAAATTAATCTGGGGTTAATCACAGAGATATTTTATCTGGGATAAAATATTAATTAAAGAGAGAGAACGATTAATTTGGAATTAATCGATAAAATAATATATTTGATATATTATTAGAAATTGGATTTCGACGCGGAATTAAAATTGGATTTTAATTCGGGCGAACGAATTAATTTAGAATTAATTCGTTAGCGACGTGAATAGTGATTTCGCTAGGCGTAATAATTAATTACGACGCGACGGAAAATTCGTTAATTTGGAATTAGCGAACCCGAGCCCGGGATTATTTGTGAGCGCATTCGCATTTCGAATTCGAGTGCGGCACGCAAGTTAATTCGAGCGTCAAATCGCTAGTCACATCAAGCGTCAAATGAAATGTCACTTTAAGTGATGTGACAAGTTGTCATTTGATTTGAGTGATTGATGTGGTAGTTGAAAGGCATTTATTGTTTTGCTTTTTTGACTTTTTTGGTTTTTGGGAAATGAAAAGTGGTAAATGGTTTGTTTATTTTTGGAAAATATATAAACCAAAATATTTTTATTTCTCTCCACACTCTCTCCCTTTTACGCATCTCTCTCTCACGTCTCTCCATGACCGTTTTCCTTCATCTTTTCTTCTGGTTTGACCGAGCAAATGGAGAAGCTTTTGGATCTTGTTGCAAGATCTAAGTGCTAGCACACACCTTGGGTTATACATAGGTGATAGGGAAACGAATTAATGAGCTTGGAATCCATTTTTGGAGCTTGAAGCTTGGAGCTTCAATGGAGGTCTTCAATGGCGATTTTGGAGGAGCCACCACAGCCCAAAACCGAGCAGTCCCTGCTGTTCAAGAGGCCAAACCGAGCTTCAACAAAGAGGAAAATGTCTTGTTCTTCTTCGCAACAAAACCGATCTATGTGAGTAATGTTTCCGCCTTATTCCTTTGATGTATTCATGCGTTTTTTATGCTTGATTTCATGATTCTTGGGACCTATATTAGAATTCAACAATGGATGAATGAAATGCTTAAAGTATGTTTAATTTAAGATTGATTGGATCAATTTGTTGAAATTGTGTTTGGAACAAATTTCCCCAAATTGCTTATGTGGCCCGAAATTAAAGAACCCTAAATTTCTTGGTGATTTTGTTTGTTTGATCATTGGATGACTTAAAACAATTGGTAATGTTGTTTTGAAGTTCAATTTGATTGAACTTTGATTTGGAACATTTTTCCCAAATTAAAGTGCTTGGCCGAATTCAATTGAATTTGAAATTCATTGTGTTTTTTGTTTTTAATTCATTGGATGAATTGAATTGATTTGGGAAATGATGATTGTGGATTTGATTGGATTGAAACCGAATCGGATTGGAAAAACCCCTAATTGCCGAGAACAAAAGCATGTAAATTGGGTTTTTGATTTTAATAAATTGTGTTGGACACTATTTTATGTTAAAGTGCATGATTAAGTATGCTAATTGATGTTTTAGAAATATTAATTGGGTGGTTAATTGTGTATTACACTTAGGTTAATTAATTATGGAATTTAGAATTTTATAAGTTAATTAATTGGGCTTATTTTTGGAAATTGGGCCTTTAAGGTTGTGATTGGGCTTTTGGGCTTTGTTGTACAAAGTTGAGTTTAGGCAAATTTGGTTGGATCCAATTTGGCCTAAAACCGCATCCATAAAGTCCAATTATGACTTAATGGACCTTAATTATTTAATTGGGCCTAATGGGCCAAAATTGATTTTTTGGGCTTATGGGGTACTCCCGGATTGGATTTTGGTTGTTCGGTTTGACCCGAGTTGACCAAAAGTCCACGCCTTATAGAAATTAATTAAAATCCCATTGGACTTTAATTAATAAAACATTAGATGTTAATCGAGCTTTGAGACCCGTTGCGATTAAATTTGGAATTTAAGTCGTAAAGGTTCGTTAATAAAAGTGTAATATTTAATTGGAATTAAATAGTGAATTAGAATTAAATGCGTATTAAATTGGATTTAATTATGTAGTTTAATTTAATTCAAGAATTCGTACTTTGAGTACTTATTCGCAAAACGAGTTTGACTCACGCAAAAACAAATCGTTGTTTGAACATTGGATGATCACTAATTATCAGATTATTAATTGGATTAGATTGATTGATAACATACTTGTGTGAATACATGGTTGCGATGCATGAATAATGTATATCGGATGGATATTAGTCGGGTGGGACAATTTTGGAAATTGTAATAAATTTGATTTATTAATTGGACATGCGTGTCCAGCCTTATCAGCTCTATACTCTTTGTATTCTCTTCTCACCTATTCCCCTCAATGTAAATGAGGTTTCTTTAGAAGTGTAGTGTAACGGGTAGAAGTAATACATGTGCTAGCTTTGGAGAGAGAAAATGAGAGATTTGATCTAGGATCAATGTAAAGTATCCATCCGCATATCATTATTATTTTATTTCATATGCGCTTTATTATGTGTTTAGAATGCATGTTTAAGGGTGTATGATGATGAGACCTTAATAAAGATAATAAATTGGTAGCCAATTTGCACGCGAAAAACCCTCGCTCAATATCAAGTGTTTTTCCTTCCATTGAGTGATTCTCACTCAAGATCCGAGATTGGCATTGGGTTTTGTTTGCCAAAGTCAAGCCCTTTGTCCGTCGAAGATGTGTTTGAATCATGAGAGTTTTGTTCCATATCGGTGTCTTGTCCAAGTTGTGGTTTGTTGGCCAAAGTCAAGACCACTTCTTGTCCATCGACATTGATTACGAAGCTTTCCATGGTCAATGGGTCACACTTGACTGGGATCACTAGGTTTGTTGTGCCAAAGCCAAGGCTTAGTTGATTCAGAGGAAAAAGGTTAGGTAATACATTTGATGTATTGGCATATATAAGATATATGTTTAGGATTTGGATATCCGCCTACTGGATCTAGGAATTGGATGGGATCCAATTGATCTTCGAGATCTACCTAGTTAATTATCATACAATTTGTTGCCAAAGTCAAGATTGTGTGATATTTAACGGGATTCTAGCCCACTAGGAAACACGGTTTCCCGAGTACTCGACAGAGGGTTAGAGGCTCACCGAAAAATAATGGGAGGCAAGAATTGAATTTGCAATACTCGTTCAATTACTCGCCATACGCGCTCATTCAAATTATTTCGTCGTTAGATTAAATGTTAGTTGGACTAATATTTAAATTGTTGTTTTAATAAACAGTTGGACTGTATTATATTTGATTATATATAATTGGATTATATTAATCAATATATTTGAATTAATTAATTTCAGTTTACATTTGATTTTATAGTTGGACTATAGTAATCAATGTAATTGAGGTTAATTAATTTAAATTATATTTGATTATATAGTTGGACTATTATAATCATTATAATAATAGTACCACAAATCGTTGATTAAATAGTTGGACTATTAGAATCAAGATATAATTGAAAGATTGACATTTAAAACATAATCCTGGGGAAAATGTGTTTAAATGGTTTAATTTTCAAATTGGGAATAAAGTTTCAGGATGGTCCTGGAAATTAATAGGTTATTTTATTTGATAAAATAATATATTAAGCTTGTAGCGCAAGGCGCACCTTAATTCGATATTCCAGAAACACGAGGCTTGGCCAAAGGCTTCTGGAATTTTGAAACAGGCAAAGGCAAAATCATTATAATCTTCTTGGGGAAGATAAAGGACATATCCTAAGAAGGAATAGAAGACGAGCAAGGCTCTGACTTCAAATATGATTGTCATAATTATGTTCACAACTAGTATTGAAATTGGATTTTAAATACTTAGTGTGGTACATAAATATATTGATGTTCAGAATCTGTTTTGAACAGGATACTGACTTCAATAGAGATTTATCTGCGAATTGGAAACAGGACGAAAGTCGCTGTTTTAACCGTAGATACCTGAATTTAGGAACTACCTTCGGGTTAGTACGTAAATTAGGAAACTGTTATAATGTATCTAGTTTGACTAGAAATTATCTCTATATCGCGTATAACCCGCTGCGGGTGTACCTTTATATTCTAGAACACTAAAGTGTTTCATTATATAAAGATGATATTGAGATAAACACATTAGATGTGAATAACAGGATTTATATTTTGAATATAAATAATATCTCAAATATATAACATGACAAATAAATAGCTCAAACTGATTTGATCAGTTAAGAAACTTAATTGTGGCATAGTTGTCAGGGACACTACTAAACAAGAATCGTATATCCGCACTTTTGAAGAGTGGGTACTAGGACTGATTTGATTCTATTCAAATAAAGTCTACGAATCTAGTCTATTTGGGCAAAGTGCCTAAAACAATATTTACTTGGTAAAAGTGTAAATGCCACCGATCTGTTAGCCATACTTCATAGTGAATCAAGTGGGCCCATGTCTAGCTAGGCTAGATATGGATATGAATATTTCGTGACCTTTACGGATGTGGCATCGCGTATGGTTATGTGTTTCTTTTGAAGAACACAAATCGGAAACTTTTACAGTTTTGACACGAAATAGATAAACAGATCAGCTAAAGTATTAAACCGTCATGGTAAGACTGTAATGGAAAATACTTAAGCAATAAATTTCTAGTATATATGAAAGAGTATAGTATTCTTTCAAATAAGGACTGCTCTCGGAATACGTCAGTTTGACGGTATGTCCGAACGGATTAACCGAATTTTGTTAGACATAATAAGGTTAATCACGAGTCGCTCTGAGCTACCATTTTCAACAACGGATAAGCTTTAACAGTGCAAGAACTTATTTTGAATAAGGTTCCATAATAATCTGTTTAACAGATATCATATTAGATATGAAAGGGAAAGAAACCGGGTTTCTCATTCTTGATAATTTGCGTATGCTAGGCATATGTTTGGATGATACCAAACTAAAACCCAAATAGGATAGGTGCCAAATGTAGGTTATCCTAGGGATACCATAAGTATTGTACTTATACATCTCACAAGAGAACAATTAGATTGTTACTCACCATACGATTTTCCTGAAAGGAATACCGATATGCAGTGGTAAGTGGGAGGATAGTATAACTAGATGGAAATCGGAGTAATATTGTTCAAGGCACTGAGTATTACCATTAATCTTCGAATACACAAGAACCGCGTAGGTCGGATAGAGTCAAAAACAACCTGGGGTATGGGTTTCTGATCGCACCTCATAAAGATGTCTATCTTATTGAGGAATACTAACTGACTACGTATGAGGAAGTGATACAAGGTATCAACTCCCTAATTATGGAAAAGTGTCATGTAATCCGAAATGGATTCCATGTATATCACCAGTTTGGATACTAGTTGATGTACCACAAGGCATTGTGCCTAATGGTACTTAAAAGTCTTCTAGGAAGACATACATGGATGGCAACATACCAGCGTATAAAGCTAGGCTTTTAACGGAAAGGTATCGTTATCAACATTATGTTGATTACGATTCAACCTTTTACCTGTTGCCACGGTAAATCCATTTGGATAATGCAGGTTATTCGATCCATGATTGGATTGAAGCAATCATTAGGTTCTTGGAATTATCGTTTTGATATAATCATAATGGTGTACGATTTAATTCAAAACGAAAATAATTCTTGTGTATATAAGGAGGTTAGTGGGAGCGCACTGACAGTGGCTGTCCTATAAAAAATAATGATGATACTGTTGGACAAAATGACCCATAGCGTCACTATTTGCACAGATCATTGTGTTGTTGTAGTAAATTAACTATGTGACAAGGAAATTGCACTCTCATCATTTGTGATTAGATCACCATAGATATATAAATGAAGAGAGGTCCTTATGATTAGTTCCTGGACTGAGAATGATATGAGACAGTATCAGTCCCCGAAGGTTTAATCATTAAATATCCCTAGCCGGAGTATTATCGAGACTGGACATCGATAATGCAGAATAGGCTAGTATTGCACTTGTGTGCGTTGTGAGGGCACAACGGCATAGTTCTCATATATAAGTATCGGATACTTATGCAAGTGCGATAGGAGGTCGTGTTTCACCGATGGTACGGGAAACAGCTTCGCTCTGGATAGACCCCTCGGAATCCCATTGGTATTATGACTATGTGTCTATGGGAGGCCGAAATCAAGGTAGGTGTGTATAGTCTTAACCTGAGACTTGCATTGCTAATACTTGCGATAATCGGTAGACTTTGGTCTTGGTGGTACAGGGCTTTAACCGGTTCTGCGTACACCACTTCTGGGTTTGTCAGAGAGTCGTAGTGTATTGGGTGTGATGTCAAGACGGAAGTATCACTTCAGTCATAGTGGAGATGATGTCACGCAGGATACGGTACTAGTGCTCTTGAGTGATGCGCATCCAATCATGATATTATGACCATGTCATGAATATCTGATTATAGAGACTAGTTACCAGACATCCGACATGTGCTTCGGACGGGGCAGACACTTATCCAGCCCCAGCCCTAACACGTGACTATCCGATACTGGGCCGATATACACAATACTACGGTATACTACGCTTGATACAGATCTATATATTCCTGTAAGAATATTTCTGGAGAATTGGGTAGGCATGACGCTTTGCTAGAAGCCAACCTTGTCTTGTAAATCGGTATAAACGTAGTACGAGGTACTTACGTGTTCGGATAGTCCGACGACCGTATTTACTGCCAACATATCCGGGGATCTCATGGGTCGCTTCCTGAAGATTCACCGATGACGTATGACTCGCACTTTAATTACTCTGGGATTAATTGGAAGAGAGAGAAAATTAATCTGGGATTAATTCGATGAGAGAGAAAATTAATATGGGATTAATTACGAAGATATTTTATTTGGGATAAAATATCGTTTAAAGAGAGAGAACGATTAATTTGGAATTAATCGGTAAAATAATATATTCGATATATTAAACGAAATTAGATTACGACGCGGAATTGAAATTGGATTTTAATTCGGGCGAACGAATTAATTTAGAATTAATTCGTTAGCGACGTGAATAGTGAATTCGCTAGGCGTAATCACTTAATTAC
This sequence comes from Zanthoxylum bungeanum, assembly GCA_019454045.1. Taxonomy (NCBI): domain Eukaryota; kingdom Viridiplantae; phylum Streptophyta; class Magnoliopsida; order Sapindales; family Rutaceae; genus Zanthoxylum; species Zanthoxylum bungeanum. The sequence goes on along the minus strand of SKCR01031403.1, from coordinate 24,713 downwards.
GACGCGACGAAAAATTCGTTAATTTGGAATTAGCGAACCCGAGCCCGAGAGTGATTGCGAACGCATTCGCATTTCGAATTCGAACGCGGCACGCAAGTCACATCAAGCGTCAAATCTCTAGTCGCATCAATTGTCAAATCACTTGTCACTTTGAGTGAAGTGACATGACATGTTGTCACTTTAATAAAGTGACTTGATGTGAATAGTGATAGTTGATTGAAAAGCACTTTTGCTTTTTGACTTTTACTTTTTTGAAAAGTAAAAGGAATTGATTATTAGAAATAAAAGTGGTAAATGGTTTTAATTAATTTTTGGAAATTAAATATAAATCTTATTACACTTTTTCACTCTCTCTCCCTTTTTTTTACGTTTTTGTTGAAACCTTTTTCCCTCTCTTTTTTCTTATTCTCTTCCTCACGGCTTGGAGTCAAACTTCTTCTCTCATTTTTGGTGATGGCCGAATCTATGAGAAGCAAGGAAGAAGATGATGTGCTAGCACACCTTGAGTGATACATAGGTGATAGTGAAGTGTCTTCATGAGCTTGGATTTATTTTGGAGCTTGAAGCTTTGAGCTTCCATGGAGTCATCAATGGCCGATCATGGAGGAGACCACCACCACCAAAACCGAGCAGTCCATAGCAAGGAGAAGCCTTGGGCGAGCTTATGGAGGGAGCTTGAAGGCTTGTATTCTTCATTTCATCAAAACCCATCAATGTGAGTATGAATTCCGCCTTACTCCTTAATGTATTCATGTGTTTTCTTGCTTGATTTCATGATTCTTGGGACCTATATTAGAAACCAACAAATACGTCATTTCTTGGAAATGATATTCCCATAAAATAAATATCGGCGAAAGCTTGGCTTTCGAAATACTCTCATAGAAACCGTACATTTAAAAATGTACAAGACCTGGTGTATCATACGCTTTGAGCATATGGATTCACAAACAGGCCAATCCGAGTGATAGTCACTGGATTAATATTAAGAACATCCGTTAGTATCTTAGAGAACTAAGGATGTTGTCTTAGTCTATGGAGAATGAGAACTTAAAGTGACTGGGGTCACTGTAGCAAGTTTCATATAACCGATAAAGACGACTAAAAGTCGCAAACGGTACTATACAGTTTGAATAACGGTACAGTGAGCTGGAAATCTTCCATGCAAGATATTGTTACCGAATAAACAACAAATGCGGGTTGTTGTTGCAGCTGAAGCAGCAATAGAAGCCATTTGGGTCGATAATAAATCTAATAAGATTAGATATAGTTCTGTTAGCTGCTGAGCTAGGCGTCAGCACAGGCTAAGGAATTGAAGGTCTCATCGACGATCCAGATATATACTTCTATATCATCTGATTCGTTCGGATCATACATCGTGGCGATGTGATGATCGTATAAATCGCATCAAACGATAATCATACAAATCCGCTGACGAAAACATTTTCTCAGCAGTTTGAGCCAACCGTACATAGTACGGGTGTTAGACACTCGAGTGACTGGCTATAGGCCAAGTGGGAGATTGTTGGACAATTATGACCCATAGCGTCACTATTTGTACGTATCACGGTGTTGTTGTACAAATTAACTATGTGACAAAGGAGATTGTACTCTCATCATTTGTGATTAGATCACCTTAGATATATAAATGAAGAGAGGTCCCTATGATTAGTTCCTGGACTGAGAATGATATGAGACAGTATCAGTCCCCGAAGGTTTAATCATTAAATATCCCTAGCCGGAGTATTATCGAGACTGGACATCGATAATGCGGAATAGGCTAGTATTGCACTTGTGTGCGTTGTGAGGGCACAAAGGCATAGTTCTCATATATATAAGTATCGGATACTTATGCAAGTGCGATAGGAGGTCGTGTTTCACCGATGGTACGGGAAACAGCTTCGCTCTGGATAGACCCCTCGGAATCCCATTGGTATTATGACTATGTGTCTATGGGAGGCCGAAATCAAGGTAGGTGTGTATAGTCTTAACCTGAGACTTGCATCGCTAATACTTATGATAATCGATAGACTTTGGTCTTGGTAGTATAGGGCTTTAACCGGTTCTGCGTACACCACTTCTGGGTTTATCAGAGAGTCGTAGTGTATTGGGTGTGATGTCGAGACGGAAGTATCACTTCAGTCATAGTGGAGATGATGTCACGCAGGATACGGTATTAGTGCTCTTAAGTGCTGGCCGACCATCGGGATATTATAACAAGGTCATGTATATCCGATTATAGAGACTAGTTACCAGACATCCGACATGTGCTTCGGACGGGGCAGACACTTATCCAGCCCCAGCCCTAGCACGTGACTATCCGATACTGGGCTGATATACGCAATACTATGGTATACTACGCTTGATACAGATCTATATATTCCTGTAAGAATATTTCTGGAGAATTGGGTAGGCATGGCGCTTTGCTAGAAGCCAACCTTGTCTTGTAAATCGGTATAAATGTAGTATGAGGTACTTACGTGTTCGGATAGTCCGACGATCGTATTTACTGCCAACATATCCGGAGATCTCATGGGTCGCTTCCCGAAGATTCACCGATGACGTATAACTCGCACTTAATTAATCTGGGATTAATTAGAAGAGAGAGAAAATTAATCTGGGATTAATCACGGAGATATTTTATCTGGGATAAAATATTAATTAAAGAGAGAGAACGATTAATTTGGAATTAATCGATAAAATAATATATTTGATATATTATTAGAAATTGGATTTCGACGCGGAATTAAAATTGGATTTTAATTCGGGCGAACGAATTAATTTAGAATTAATTCGTTAGCGACGTGAATAGTGATTTCGCTAGGTGTAATCATTTAATTACGACGCGACGGAAAATTCGTTAATTTGGAATTAGCGAACCCGAGCCCGGGATTATTTGCGAGCGCATTCGCATTTCGAATTCGAGTGCGGCACGCAAGTTAATTCGAGTGTCAAATCGCTAGTCACATCAAGCGTCAAATCAAATGTCACTTTGAGTGATGTGACAAGTTGTCATTTGATTTGAGTGATTGATGTGGTAGTTGAAAGGCATTTATTGTTTTGCTTTTTTGACTTTTTGGTTTTTGGGAAATGAAAAGTGGTAAATGGTTTGTTTATTTTTGGAAAATATATAAACCAAAATATTTTTTATTTCTCTCCACACTCTCTCCCTTTTACGCATCTCTCTGTCACGGTCTCCGTGACCGTTTTCTTCATCTTTTCTTCTGGTTTGACCGAGCAATGGAGAAGCTTTTGGATCTTGTTGCAAGATCTAAGTGCTAGCACACACCTTGGGTTATACATAGGCGATAGGGAAACGAATTAATGAGCTTGGAATCCATTTTTGGAGCTTGAAGCTTGGAGCTTCAATGAAGGTCTTCAATGGCAATTTTTGAGGAGCCACCACAGCCCAAAACCGAGCAGTCCCTGCTGTTCAATGAGGCCAAACCGAGCTTCAACAAGGAGGAAAATGGTCTTGTTCTTCTTCGTAACAAAACCGATCTATGTGAGTAATGTTTCCGCCTTATTCCTTTGATGTATTCATGCGTTTTTTTTGCTTGATTTCATGATTCTTGGGACCTATATTAGAACTCAACAGCTGACTCCACTATGGAGGCTGAATATGTACCAGCTTCGGAAGTAGTTAAGGAAACAGTATGGCTCCGTAAATTCTTGGGAGATCTGGAAGTTGTTCCAGATATGGATAGACCACTCACACTCTATTGCGATAATAGTGGTGCGGTGGCAAACTCCAAAGAACCAAGAAGCCACAAGAGGGGAAAACATATATAGAGGAAATATCATCTCATCAGGGAGATAGTGCAGAGAGGAGACGTTACTGTCACAAGATTGCATCCGCAGAGAACCTGGCTGATCCGTTTACAAAGACCTTGTCGGCTAAAGTTTTTGAAGGTCACCTAGATGGTCTAGGATTATGTGACATGTCTCATTTACTCTAGTGCAAGTGGGAGATTGTTGGAATGTATGCCCTAGAGCTACATGTGATGTAAACGGTTTTATATGTCTTGAAATAAAACGATGCATTATTCATTTATCAAATTATTTGTTTAATTTTCGCATATTATATATCATCTTAAATACCCTAGATTGCTTATGTGCCTTAAGACTTAGTGTATGGGTGTCATACACAAGAGGATTTAAGTCTGAAGTTAGTAATCTTAAATAGTCCATAGTGTACGAACAAAAAATGGGCCAAGGATAAAACCATCATTTACCTTAAACCCAAAATGATATGCAGAGCCCAAAATGGTATGCAAAGCCCGAAAGTAAAGGCCAGGCCCAAAAGATTTATGTATTATTGTGTTACAATTAAGTCATAAGCCTGAAGACAAAAACCCCTAATTATATCAACTACTCTTCTTCTACTTTGCCCGACACGAAACCTATTCCCACCTGCCCAGACTTTTTATCAAATACACAAAGCACGTGGTGGGACTTATGCCAGCTGCCAATGATGATAATCTTCATCTATAAAATGGAACAAAATTCGAGAGACAGGGCAGAGTTCAACTTCTTTCTGACAAGTATATGCTCTCTGACACTAACTCTCTTTAAGTAATCCATCTCTTTAAACATTTATCACCGCCCTCACGGCTACCAAAAGAATTCAAGGTAACATCAAACTTGCTTTCACATTTTACATATTTACTGATCATTTCATACTACTGACTTGGGCGTCGGAGTGTCTCCGGTACCTACCACACCGGTAGGCAGTCTACTCCCATTCATTCTTCTTTGTTTTGCAGGATTGTTAGTGCCCATATTTCCAAATTCTGATTGTGGACCTCGGCCGAAATCCAGCATCCACAATTTGGCGCCCACCGTGGGGCCCTAGCAATAGTTTGCAAACAAAGATTTTGCATTCTACCAGCAGTCACAGCTTAGTAATTCATGGCTTCAAGCAATGAACAGACAACCGATCCAATGGCACCACAACTGGCCACTCTACAGGAGAGATTAAAAGCTTTGGAAGAGGAAAATTTAACCATTCGTAATTCCAACATGAACCTTCAGAAACAGTTGGAGTTAATTTCATCCCCATCTCGGCATCATGATATCTCAGATCAGCCCAATAACCGTATCACACCAGTCAATCTCTTGGGAACATTTAACGAAACAACAGATAACATTCCATCAAATGATGAGGACCAGAGGGACCTACCAAATTCTCCCATCAACCAAGCTCAACAAGTTGCCATCGCTATGAGAAGGGAAATGAAGGAATTTTAAAGAAGCAATCATGTCCAGCCTTCCAGGAGTGAAACTACAAATAAAGAAGAGCAGAGCTGGAACCATTTCTGACACCCCCTTCACGGAAAACATTACATCCGTTGAGTTACCGCGGAAGTTCAATCCACCCGACATGAAACTATATGATGGATCCACAGACCCAGACGACCATGTCATCCATTACAAGTACAAAATGATGTCAACTGGCTTAGCTCCTCTTCAATGGGAAGCAGGTATGTGCAGAGGATTTGGAGAAACTTTGGGAGGCCCTGCCCTTACGTGGTTCATCAATCTACCATACAGATCCATCAAGTCCTATCAAAAGTTAGCAGACAAGTTTGAGGAGCATTTCGCCAGCTCTTGCAAACTTGAAAAAACTACTGACGACCTTAGTACCATCCAGCAACGGAGGGGTGAATCCTTGCGAAGCTACGTGACCCGTTTCAACAAGGAGAGGATAAAAATTCTAGATTTACATCAGCCGACAGCTGTGGAAGCTTTCAGAAACGGGTTACTTTGTGATAGCGGACTCTACAAAAAGTTAACTAAATTTCGATGCTACACAATGGACCAGGCCATGGCACGAGCTCAAGTCGAAATCAGATGGGAAGAAGACAAGAGATATAAAAGGAAAGATAATTCCTCCAATGTGCAAAATGAGAGAACGCCTCATACTTCCAAACGACATAAAGAATTCGCAAGAATGACACCAAGGCATCATTCAGAGAAAAGGAGTCACCCAAGGAAAGAACATCAGCCCCTCCGAAGGGACTTTGATCGAAGACCCCTGCCATACAAAACACAGGAAAGAGTTCAAGCAGAAAAGCCAAAACTCCCAGATTACAATTTTTCTATTTCTCCAGGAGAATTAGTTTTGGTATTAAAAAAAATGGGAAATGAAGTAAGATGGCCTCCACGCAGCAGAGAAAGCTTCAAAAAGAAAGACACAAGTAAATGGTGTGAATTCCATCGAGACTACGGCCATACGACGGCTGAATGTGTGGCATTAAGATTAGAAGTCCTAGAGCTGCTGAACAAGGGATTTCTAAGAGATTTACTTACAGAGAAAGGGAAAGCTACATTCGCTCAGAGAAGTGAGAGGGGTGGACATGAAGAAGCACCAATTCCACCTCCACCAATCGACAACACAGTGAATTTCATTTCAGGAGGATCGGAGATCAGTGGAGTTTCGTATTCAGTGGCCAAACGACATACCAGGGCTATCATGTCAAACATTCATCATTCCACAGTCTCTATGGAGAAAAAGTTTACAAATCTGATGATGGAGTTTCCAGACGACAGCAATTCCGGAAGTATGAACCCTCATATGATGCTTTAGTGATCTCCCTACAGGTGGCGAATTTTATGGTCAAACGGATTCTGGTAGATACGGGATCTTCAGCCAACATCATCTTTGCAACTGCCTTAGCGGATATGGGAGCTGAACTGGGGAAAGTTAACAAAAGAACAACGGTGTTAATCGGATTCAGTGGTGAGCAGAAATTTACTTTGGGAGAAATAAGTCTTCCAGTCTACGCATGAGGAATTAACCAAATGACTACTTTTCTAGTCTTGGATTGTCCTTCTGCCTACAATCTTATCATCGGTAGGCCATGGATTCATGAAATGAGGGCTGTGTCATCCACTTATCATCAAACTCTAAAGTTTCCAACGAAGTGGGGGGTTCAGGAAATAAGGGGTGATAGGATTGCCTCGAGAGGATGCTACCAGACAACAATGAAAGCTAAGATCCAATCAGCATAGCAATTACAGAGCGGGCCTCATACTTCGGAGCCTACACTCCCAAGTATTGAAGAACTAGACGAGGTCCAAATTCATCCAGAACATGCAGATCACAAAACTCAAATATGAGCAAATCTGTATCCCAAGCTTCGAGCAGATTTGAGTGATTTTTTGCAAAAACAACACGACCGATTCGCATGGTCGCATGAAGACATGACAGGGATTGATCCTGGGTTGATCACCCATCAACTCCACATAGATCCAGACTACCCTCCTGTCCGGCAAAAAAAAAGAAAGTTCGCCCTAGAAAGAAATCAGATCATTGATGAAGAAGTCCAGAAATTGTTACAAAATGGTGCCATCAAAGAAGTACAGTTCCCAGACTGGTTAGCCAACGTGGTGGTAGTACGAAAGAAAAATGGAAAGTGGAGAGTTTGTATTGACTTCACAGACCTGAACAAGGCATGCCCGAAGGATTCTTTCCCACTGCCACACATCGATCAAATGGTTGATGCTACAGCCGGGCATGAATTGTTGAGTTTCATGGATGCATATTCTGGGTACAATCAAATCCTTATGCATTCAGACGACCAAGAGAAGACAGCCTTTGTGACCAATAAAGGCATTTTTTGTTACAAAGTGATGCCCTTCGGCCTCAAAAATGCGGGAGCTACTTATCAAAGAATGGTCAACAAGATGTTCTCTCAACAGATTGGGAAAACAATGGAGGTTTATGTAGACGACATGCTGGTGAAATCTTCAAGATCTGATCACATCTATAGCACTTGGGAGAAGCATTCAACATAATGAATAAATATGGGATGAAGTTGAATCCAATAAAATGTGCATTTGGAGTAGCCTCTGGGAAGTTCTTGGGATATGTTGTCACGCGACGAGGCATTGAAGCAAATCCTGATCAAATCAAATCCATTCTTGAAATTCCCTCTCCTACCTGCCCAAAAGATGTTATGCGGCTAGCAGGAAGAATTGCAGCTTTAAACAGATTCATCTCCAAGTCCACAGATAAGAGTTTTATGTTCTTCTCAGCCATAAAGAAAGCAAAAAACTTTGAGTGGACTCCAGCCTATGAAGAATCTCTCAAAGAACTCAAGCGATACTTAACGTCCCCACCATTGTTGTCAAAACCACTCGACAATGAAAGGCTTTTCCTATACTTAGGAGTCTCAGATCAAGCTGTGAGCGCTGTTTTGATAAGAGAAGACAACAACACCCAACTTCCAGTCTACTACGTAAGCAAGGCATTGCTTGATGCAGAATCACGTTACTCACATTTGGAAAAACTAGTGTTGGCCTTGGTAATGTCAGCAAGAAGCTACGACCATACTTTCAGGGACACCCAATCACAGTTTATTCAGAGTATCCCCTAAGGAGCATTCTTCACAAGCCGGAGTTGTCTGGAAGATTAACGAAATGGGCGGTCGAATTGGGAGAACACGACATCACTTACCAGCCCAGGACATCAATCAAATCTCAAGCGTTGGCTAATTTTGTTGCTGACTTCAGTCTCAATCATGAGAATTGATTCAGCTAATTATACGAAGAAATGTGAGAAATGTCAAAGGTTCGCTCCGATTTCACATCTCCCTCCTGAGAAATTAAATCCCACTCTCTCCCCGTGGCCATTCATGAAATAGGGAATGTATATTGTGGGAAAGCTACCACCGCCCCTGGTCAACGAGTTCTACATGCTGGTGTTAACAGATTATTTTTCAAAGTGGATTGAGGCAGACTCTTTCGCCAAGATACGAGATAGAGAAGTTCAATCATTTGTCTGGAAGAACATCATATGTCGATTCGGCGTTCCCAAAGAGATTGTGACTGATAATGGTTCACAATTATCAGCAATCACTTCCAAGACTTCTGCAAAAATTGGAGGATCAAATTAAGTTTTTCAACCCCTCGATTCCACAAGCGAATGGTCAAGCCGAGTCTTCCAACAAAACAATTTTAAATACTTAAAGAAAAGAATGATTAGAAAAAGCAAAAGGAGCCTGGGCGGATGAACTACCTGGAGTCTTATGGTCCTATAGGACGACTATCCGTTCCTCCACAGGAGAAACTCCGTTCTCTCTTGCATTTGGGACAGAAGCTGTGATACCAACTGAAGAAACCATGCCATCTCCCCGTTACCAATGGCTCAACGATGATACGAATCAACAACTTATGAATTTTAACCTGGAAACAATTGAAGAATTGAGGGATCGTGCATCCATTCGACTAGCGGCGCATCGACAAAGAATGACTAGATATTTCAACAAAAATGTCAGAAGCATAACATTCAAGGAAGGGGATTGGGTACTACGAAGAGTTTTTCAAAATACAAAAGAAGTTGGAGATGGAAAGTTGGGGCCAAATTGGGAAGGGCCATACATCATCACAAGTGTTGTTGGACATGGAGCCTACAAATTACGAACAACTGAGGGGAGACAAATTCACAATAGTTGGAATGCAATTCACCTTAAGCAATTTTACCGGTAATTTATGCGTGCATTTATTTATATTTTAGGGTTCAGAGTGATTTTTTACTTTATGTATTGCGATTCGACTTAATAACAAATCTCATTTGAAATATTATCCCAAAATATCATTAAGTCATTAAAATTGTTCTACAAAGGCGATAAATTAAAATTAAAATTACAAAGAGATTCAAATTTCTGGAGCAGCTTCTTCCGGAATGCGTTCAGCAACAGCTTCAGGTGCAGGAATATCTTGAACTTGAATAGTCGGCTCAATTTCCATTCGACTAAGTTATTCATTCTTCTTGTCCATTTCTTGAACTTCAACCGCTTCCTTGCCGTCAATTATTTCTTCTCAGCCACTTTAGAGTCAACCTCTTCACTTTTCTCTTCCTCATCACCCTCGTTGGAAATAGAAATTCCTTCCAGTAATCAGTCATACTCTTGAATCCATTTCTCTGGTTCCCAAGCTGCTGTATTCCCTTCAAGGAAATCCTTCATCAGATTACTTCGTTCTTTCATCATTGATTCAATAGCAATCCCTTCAAGATTCTCAAGCAATTCATCATTCTCCTTCTTCACATTTTCGAACGCTTCCTTATAACCCTCTAATTTCCTCAGAGGTTTCCTTTTCCAACTGAAGAGTAGCTTTCACCTCCTTCAACTCCTTTTCCAATTCAGCATTCCTTTTTCCAAGCGACTTCATTTGGACCATTCCTTTTTCATTGCTGCGAATGATTTTTCCATTTCTCTCTGCTTCCTGAGAGATTGATTCGACGTACCGTTGCATGTGCAAGCTACACTCCATTGCCTGCAAAAAACACTTGATTAGAGTCCATTCTACAAATTATAATGAGAAATTTTTTATTTACTTTCTTACTTGGTAATTTAAAGCTGCAGCCTTTTTCATTGACTCGACGGGGCCAATCTTGGATAGCCTTTGTTCGTCCTCTTCCAGTAGAAGTTTCTTGATAAAAGGGTCAAGGCTTGATGGGTCAGAAATTGCAGTCGACCCTGATGGAATCCTGACAATTATATTGTCAATGTCTTCAATTTCATCCGCTTTCCTTTTCCCCCATTTGACAATGATTTCAGTCGACTTCCCTTTAGTCTTTGGAGTTCCAGTCGACACAACTTGTTGTGTTTCTGGAACCTCCACTTCTGGCTCCTTTATCCTAAGCTTCCTAGCCTTCTTTCGGCTTTTCAATTCATCAATTGAAGCTACCTTTATTTGCCTCGACATCATATCCTCTGCGCATAAAATTTCTTTTGGAGTTAAAGTCTTATAAACACACCTTTCCGTATAAAGCTCGAATCGACCGAGTACAGTAGATGACTTCCAATACGTGTTTAGAAAGTGCCAAAGGGGTAGATGTACCTTCTGATTCGAAGATTTCTTTCCACACTGATGTTGCCCTTAATCTCTGCTCTACCAAAATTATTCTCCAATCTCTTTGTTCGACGGGAAGGTCAAGAAGTGCTTTAGTATTGGACAAAATTTGAGGTGTTTTGTCGAACAAACTGTTTCGAAATGGACCTGTATAACAAACAATCCACACATTAGCATCAAACGACAACAACATTGATAAATTATCAATAAGTTGAAGGAACTGATACTCACTAAATACACTCCAATATTCTGAAACATGACCCATTCCAGTCGACCCAAAGATACCCTCATTCCTCACAAAGAAATAATCCGACTGCCAATTACCCCTATCGTTCGTTGGAAGCCCCATAACTATTTGTTCCCTCTTACGACGAAGATACAAAGTATATCTCCCTTTTTCAGTTAAGTGCTCCTTGAGATAGTATGAGTATACAACGTCCTTCACCTCAAAAAATAATCCTTGTTCGAATGCTAAACATTCAATCGACAATAATATCCTCCAAGCATTCGGCATTAGTTGAGAAGGAGCGATCCCATAGTGATCCAAAACTTCCCAAGCTAACCTCGGTATGGGGAATCTAAGTCCATTAGAAAACGGTACTACATAAAATCCAATCCACACGGGAATTTTATAGTCGATTCTTTCAGTCGGCAAGGGCACCCTCAACTCCATTGATCTAGGAAATCTGTACTTACTCCTAATTTCCATCAGCAAACTAGCCGTCATCCGACTAGCTGGATTCTTGGTTAGCAAGTTGGTCGGCTCACTTGTGCTCACCGCTCCACTAAACTCCTCAACTGCTGCCAATGATCTAATAGGAATCGCATGCACGGGAATTTCATGCGACAAAATGGTAACGGGTCCCTCTTCGGATAATTCTTGACGCGACCAGTCCCTTAATGATTTTTCTTCTGTTGATTCACTCGATGATACTCCTACGAATTTATCAATCTGTTCACCTAAACTATCTAAAGATTCTTCACTCGACATATTCTACTCGACGAGTCTACAAACAAATAATTTCTAAGATTTGGGTTTCTTAAAGATCAAATCCTACTCCCCTCTCCAAACACAAATCCACCAAATAATGTATGATTCAAAAGATCAAACAACCTAATTTAGCTAAGAACAGTTTGAAGCTACTCTATGAATATTCAAAGGAAATGAAGAAACGCGATGAGAGTTTTGAAGAAGTACCTTGGAGCCTTGAAGTTCTCTCCCAAATCGTTGATCTTGTGAATGAAACAATGAACCCATCAAGACACTCTTATACTACTTCTTTTGGCGGTTCATTTCCCGCCTAAAGACTCCTCGTTATTTGCGTTAGGTTTTACTTCGTTAAACGACACGTGGAAGATCGAGGAAATATGATATTTCATCGAAAAGAATGATGAATTCTGGATTATCACAACTTGACACCACTTGCTCTCAACAACAAAATTCTCTTCATGACTTCCTTCACCATTTGACACGACATCATTAGATATGAAGGTCGCTTTCATTCAAGAAAAATTAATTGGGCAAGCCCCGGTGCATGCCTTATAATCACTCGACACATGATAAAAATATTGAATAGATTGTGCATTCAACACATTTCAAGTGGAACTCCTGAACCTACATTTGGTTCTCGACAAAGGGACATTCCCCATGACTCTTGTCGAGTCAAGTGGAACTCTTGAACCTACATTTGGTCCAGTCGACAAAGGGACATTCCCCATGACTCTTGTCGAGTCAAGTGAGACTCCTGAACCTACATTTGGTTCAGTCGACAAAGGGACATTCCCCATGACTCTTGTCGAGTCAAGTTGGACTCCTGAACCTACATTTGGTTCAGTCGACAAAGGGACATTCCCCATGACTCTTGTCGAGTCAAGTTGGACTCCTGAACCTACATTTGGTTCAGTCGACAAATGGACATTCCCCATGACTCTTGTCGAGTCAAGTTGGACTCCTGAACCTACATTTGGTTCAGTCGACAAAGGGACATTCCCCATGACTCTTGTCGAGTCAAGTTGGACTCCTAAACCTACATTTGGTTCAGTCGACAAATGGACATTCCCCATGACTCTTGTCGAGTCAAGTTGGACTCCTGAACCTACATTTGGTTCAGTCGACAAAGGGACATTCCCCATGACTCTTGTCGAGTCAAGTTGGACTCCTGAACCTACATTTGGTTCAGTCGAGAAAGGGACATTCCCCATGACTCTTGTCGAGTCAAGTTGGACTCCTGAACCTACAGTTGGTTCAGTCGACAAAGGGAAATTCCCCATGACTCTTGTCGAGTCAAGTTGGACTCCTGAACCTACATTTGGTTCAGTCGACAAAGGGACATTCCCCATGACTCTTGTCGAGTCAAATGGAACTCCTAAACCTACATTTGGTTCAGTCGACAAATGGACATTCCCCATGACTCTTGTCGAGTCAAGTTGGACTCCTGAACCTACATTTGGTTCAGTCGACAAAGGGACATTCCCCATGACTCTTGTCGAGTCAAATGGAACTCCTGAACCTAAATTTGGTTCAGTCGACAAAGGGACATTCCCCATGACTCTTGTCGAGTCAAGTTGGAACTCCTGAACCTACATTTGGTTCAGTCGACAAAGGGACATCCCCATGACTCTTGTCGAGTCAAGTTGGAACTCCTGAACCTACATTTGGTTCAGTCGACAAAGGGACATCCCCATGACTCTTGTCGAGTCAAGTTGGAACTCCTGAACCTACATTTGGTTCAGTCGACAAAGGGACATCCCCATGACTCTTGTCGAGACAAGTTGGACTCCTGAACCTACATTTGGTTCAGTCGACAAAGGGACATTCCCCATGACTCTTGTCGAGTCAAGTTGGACTCCTGAACCTACATTTGGTTCAGTCGACAAAGGGACATTCCCCATGACTCTTATCGAGTCAAATGGAACTCCTGAACCTACATTTGGTTCAGTCGACAAAGGGACATTCCCCATGACTGTTGTCGAGTCAAGTGGAACTCCTAATCCTACATTCGGTTCAGTTGACCAGAGAATGTTCCCCATTACTTATGTCGAGTCAATTGTATCCATGGATCTTCAAAATGATCAGACGACCAGGAACCGATTCCCATAAGTCAAGTCAAATCAGAAGGACTAAGACTTCGTCTGCCCAGATGATACACGCGATATATTCCAAAAACCCACATTTTGCACATATTCATATAAACCATTCGACAGAAGGTGATACATCCTTATCACATGCTTTTTATGATTAATATCATACGACACAAATGTATATACTCTCTAAGACAAAACTTTTTGACTTAGAGAGTAAGGGACAAACTGTACGAACCAAAAATGGGCCAAGGATAAAACCATCCTTTACATTAAACCCAAAATGATATGCAGAGCCCAAAATGGTATGCAAAGCCCGAAAGTAAAGGCCAGGCCCAAAATATTTATGTATTATTGTGTTACAATTAAGTCATAAGCCTGAAGACAAAAACCCCTAATTATATCAACTACTCTTCTTCTACTTTGCCCGACACGAAACCTATTCCCACCTGCCCAGATTTTTTATCAAATACACAAAGCACGTGGTGGGACTTATGCCAGCTGCCAATGATGATAATCTTCATCTATAAAATGGAACGAAATTCGAGAGACAGGGCAGAGTTCAACTTCTTTCTGACAAGTATCTGCTCTCTGACACTAACTCTCTTTGAGTAATCCATCTCTTTAAACACTTATCACCGCCCTCACGGCTACCAAAAGAATTCAAGGTAACATCAAACCTTGCTTTCACATTTTACATATTTACTGATCATTTCATACTACTGACTTGGGCGTCGGAGTGTCTCCGGTACCTACCACACCGGTAGGCAGTCTACTCCCATTCATTCTTTTTTGTTTTGCAGGATTGTTAGTGCCCCTATTTCCAAATTCTGATTGTGGACCTCGGCCGAAATCCAGCATCCACACATAGAGAGCAAACAAAGCGGGTACTTTGTTTGTGGTTTATCTATAGCTGTGGTCCATTCTATATTTGTATGGTGATCTTGATCCAGATCGTCCACGTAGAGACATGAGAATGGAGACACCTTGTATGATGTGATCATATAGGACTGGACCCATATGGAAATGACATTCTTATAAAATCCGTTAGACTAAGAAAGTCATTTCGATCTACTAGATGGTCATTTATAGATTGATCTTAATCCTGAGTGTACTACAAACTCCTGCATGGCAGGCTATGTCCTTTGATTTACAAAGGTGAGGTTGGTGTAGCAGTCCCGACCAATAGCTACGTACTTTGGGGACACAGTTTGTTTTGTAGCTGGGAACGTTTTACATAGACATGGAGTTCACTCCTTCTTGCGAGAAGTAGATGAGTATCTTTCTTAAGGTTTGATTTGGTACTTGAGTACTTGAACGATTTGAGTGCTCAAGTCTCTCTATTACGAATAGAAAGATTAAAATTCATAATAGTTATTAATAAATCGTTCATTAGAGAATCAATGGTACTTAAGGTAAAAATAATTAGAGGGGTATAACAAACATTATGACCCGACTCTAATTATGAGATATTCGTGAAGGGTCAATTCATATGTAATGACTATATCGGTGGACACCGACTTAGTTCGGTTTAATATATCATCTGCGGCAACGAGAATGCAACTACGGGTTTTTAGTGGAATAACCCGGAGTTAATAATTCGGAATATTTAATTAAGAGCTTAATTAATATTTTGAGATTATTGGAGCTCGGAACCGTAGGTCCATTTGGTCCCCGTGCTAGCTCAATATACTATAGCGGATTTAGCATAATTGGATAGTCCAATTATATACTTACAAAAGAATAAAATTATTAATATGATTAATAATATTAATTAAGTCACACTTAGAACTATATATAAAAGGTAATATATGATTAATATAATAAATGATTATATGATAATTATTTATTTTTAATAATTAAATTATATATGATATAATTTAATGAAGGCTAAACTTGGAAATCCCAAATTTTGGGTTTTTGGAAACCCTGGGCATTAATTTGGAAGTTACACCCTTTTGAAAGGTAGTAACTATTTGATTTTGTAACATATCTTTTAATTATAGAATGAAAGACTTGATGTTACAAATTTTTTTATTTTATTCCTTGCATGGCCGAATTCTCTAATGCAATAAGGGGAAGATTTTGATTGTTTTGGAAACAATAAATCCTTGGGTTTGGTTTTAGTAATTACACCTTTTTGAAAAGGTAATAACTAATTATTTTTTGTAACATATAATTCCTTTATGGATATTAATATTACATGTTACAAAATTAATTGATAAAATTATGCCTTGGCCGAATTTCACCTTTTGGGGAGGGGATTAGTTGATTTATTTTGGAAATAATTTGACCTAAGTATAAAAAGAATATTTGATTTTCTTTTTGGTATCTCTCCATTTCTTGCAACCCTAGGCATCTTCTTCTTCTTCTTCTATATTCTCTCAAAAGTTGAGAAACGCCATTGAAGAACAATAATAAGAAGAAATACAATACTAAGTGTGTTTGATATCTCTAAATCGTTTAGGGATTCGTTTTGTGAGTGTAGCCCACACTACTTTCGTTGGTAACGAGTCATAGCACGAAAGAATTTGTGGTGATGAACAAATCATCTTCTTCCTCTAATCTTATAGGTCACGACAGTGAGGCTTTATTTCACCTCATTGCCACACCTTGGTTACTCGTTTCGGGGCTTGTTTTGTTTTGTTTTAATTCAGGTTTTGGGGGAAACACTTTGGGGATATTTTGGGGCTGAGTTGAGATTGTTTTTGAGTGGAAAAATCAGACCTTATACACCCTTGCAGTTCACGCAAATAAGGGACTGATTTGTGTGCAGTTCTGTTGTGTGTAACGAGTCCAAAACAGTACAGTTTTTCACTGCAGTCGGGGGGCTATTCGGGGACTGTTCGGGGGTATATCCGGGGCTGAAATCTTGTCCGAAACAGAAGAAAAATTCCAGTATACCTGCTGGTCAGATTCGGCAAAAGGAAGCGGAAAGCAGAAATATTTTTTCAAGTCCGATCCATGTGCCTAATCGTTTCCGCTGTACGAGGAAAACGTTTCCTACAGGAAGGAATCTTATTCAAAATATGAGTAGCATTTAAAAGAGCGTAACCCCATATGTAATAGGGAAAATCTGTAAAACTCAACATAGACATGACCATATCTAATAAAGTCTGATTCTCTTTTCGGATACTCCATTGTGATGTGGAGTACCCAGAGGAGTATATTGAGCGAGAATCACATTCTCCTTCAAATAATCATAAACTCGCCACTTATATATTCATCGCCTCGATCAGATCAAAGATATTTAATATATTTACAAGTTTTTTTTTCTACTTTGTAACGAAATTCTTTGAACTTTTCAAAAATTTCTGATTTATGTCTCATCAAATAAACATAACTATACTGTGACATATCATCGGTAAAGGTAACAAAGTTTTGTGGACGCTGGATTTCACCCGAGGTCCACAATCATGAATTTATAGTATGAAGCCACTATCGATCCTGCAAAATAAAGATAGAATGACCGGGGAGTACTACCCACCGGTGTGGTGGGTGCCGTAGGCACTACTATTCTCAAGTCAGTAGTGAAGACGAGTAGTAAATAAGGAAGAACAAGATATGAGGTTACCATGACCTCCGTTGACTGCCGTCAGGGCGGTGGGCCGGTGTTTAGAGAGTAATAGGCTCTGAGAGCTCAAGTTTGAGAGCTAAGAGTTAAAAGACATATATGTTGAGTTATGTTGTCATTTATAGGTTGAAAGAAGTCACTTTATAACTGTAACAAGACCTGTACTTGTGATGGTGGGACCCACAACGTGCTGACATCTCTGGCAATGGGCCCACAACGTGCTCAAGACTTCATCTTTCGGCGATGAAGAATATTGTGTTTAGGAAAAGGGGATATAATAGCCAATGTGATTTTTTCCGGTAGGGACCAGTTTGAACCAAAAGGCTACCTGCAAGCATTAATTGGGCCTTATCTATCCACATATTCGAAGTGAAAAGATGATTTTACCCTTGGGCCCAAATTTGGCCCGTACACTTTGTTCCATACTCTCTAAGTCGAAGAGTCTTTGACTTGGACAATACTTTACCGAGTGCATCGTCTGGGATCTTACTTATAGTATGTCGGCGTCTTCAATGTCGTCTGGACCAGATGAAGGCAAGGTTTCCAACTTGACTCTACATGAGCCATGGGGAATGTTACCAGTCGACTGAACCAGATGAAGGTCAGAATAATCCCTATATTATGCATCAAATGACCAAGAGAATCTTCAATGTCGTCTGGACCAAATGAATGCCAGATACAATCTTGACTATACATGAGCCATGAGGAATTTTCCCAGTTGATTGAACCAGATGAAGGTCAGGATAATCCCCATACTACGGGTCAAATGACCAGGGGAATATTTAATGTCTTCTGGACCAGATGAAGGCCAGGTCTTCAACTTGACTCTACATGAGAAATGAGGAATGTTCCCAGTCGACTGAACCAGATAAAAGTCAGGATAATCCCCATACTACGGGTCAAAGGACCAGAGGAATCTTCAATTTCGTCTGGACTAGATGAAGGCCAGGTCTTCAACTTGACTCTTCATGAGCCATGGGGATTGTTCCAAGTCGACTGAACCAGATGAAGGTTAGGATAATCCTCATACTACGGGTAAAAGGTCCAGAGGAATCTTCAATTTCGTCTGGACCAGATAAAGGCCAGGTCTTCAACTTGACTCTACATGAGCCATGGGGAATGTTCCCAGTCAACTGAACTAGATGAAGGTCAGGATAATCCCATACTATGGGTCAAAGGACCAGGGGAGTCTTCAATTTCATTTGGACCAGATGAAGGCCAGGTCTTCAACTTGACTCTACATGAGCCATGGGGAATGTTCCCAGTTGACTGAACCAGATAAAGGTCAGAATAATCCCCATACTACGGGTCAAAGGACTAGGGGAATCTTCAATGTCTTCTGGACTAGATGAAGGCCAGGTCTTCAAATTGACTCTACATGAGCCATAAGGAATGTTCCCAGTCGACTGAACCAGATAAATGGCAGGATAATCCCTATACTACTGTTCAAAAGACCCGGGGAGTCTTCAATTTCATCTGGACCAGATGAAGGCTAGGTCTTCAACTTGACTCTACAGGAGCTATGGGGAATGTTCCCAGTCGACTGAACTGGATGAAGGTAATGATACAAGCGTGTAGTGTCGAAATGGATCATCAACAAGTCCCGAGCTACATACGTGTAGTGTCGACTAGGATCCATGTTACCACCAAAGCTACACGCTGAGATGTTAACTAGGTCATTATTAAATAGTCCCAAGTGAAGGACGCGTTGTGTCGACTAGGTTCTTCTTTAAGCCCCAAGCTACACACATGTAGATGTCGAATGGGATGCACATCAAGCCCCAAGCCATACACGCGTCTGGGATCCACAATAAGTCTCAAGCTACACATATGTAGATGTCGAATGAGATGCACATCAAACATCAAGATATACGTGCGTCTGGGATCCACAACAAGTCCCAAGCTACACACATGTAGATGTAAAATGGGACGCACAACAAACATCAAGCTATACACGCCTCTAGGATCTACAACAAGTCTCAAGCTACACATATGTAGATGTCGAATGGGAAGCACATCAAACCTCAAGCTATACACGCCTAGGATCCACAACAGGTCCCAAGCTACACACATGTAGATGTCGAATGAGACGCACATCAAACCTCAAGCTATACACGCATAAGATACACAACAAGTCCCAAGCTACACATATGTAGATGTCAAATAGGATGCACATCAAGCCCCAAGCCATACACGCGTCTGAGATCCACAACAAGTCCCAAGCTACACACTTGTAGATGTCGAATGGGGCATAGGCTTCATTCTGAGTCTTCATTTGTGTATATCAACTGGGATTTCCTAATACCAAATCTCCATACATGTATGTCGATTGGAATTTCTTCACACCAAGTCTCCATATAGTGTCGAGTGGAATGCTTCACACCAAGTCCCCATCAAGGTAGTGTCGACTGGAATATCCCTGTGAAGTCTTCATACAAGCATGTCGATTGGAACGTCTTCACACTAAGTCCCAATGTAGTGTCGAGTGGGATGTCCTTGCTAAGTCTTTTTTCATGCACGTCGACTGGAATGTCTTCACACCAAGTCCTCATGTTGTGTGGAGTGGGATGTCCATGGCAAGTCTTCTTTCATGCACGTCGATTGGAATGTCTTCACATCAAGTCCTCATGCTGTGTCGAGTGGGATATCCTTGCCAAGTCTTCTTACATGCATGTCGATGGGAATGTCTTCACATCAAGTCTTCATTAAAGTATTGTCCATCGGGACATTCTCCTCATGCAAACTCTTCAAATACGTAGTGTCAACTGGGAAATCCTCCTCATGTCAAGTCTTCATACATGTAGTGTCGATTGGGGCGACCATGCCAGATATATTGCTTCGTCGTATGGGATGAGTGGTAGAAAAATTGATTCTACTGGAGGGAAACATCTTGTTCATTTCTTAGTCGACTGGGAGAAGTATGATTGGGCCGGATGATGGTTATGTTTTCGATTAGAGCAAATGGATTTCTCCCTAAGTTGGAGTTTTGTGAAGGATAATTTTTTTTAAAGTAACCAATTAATACTTTTTTGGGAAGTTATGATGTCCCTAAGGTGACAATGGGTGGCCTATGGTGTTTTTTTGTGGTCTAATTGCATCAAGTGACATCTTATTGAGATATATTGCTATCACATCATTTATTAAGTCTCTTGGGAGGATTTAAGATTCTTTTAATGTGGGCCCGAGCCATGACTTGATCCACTGTGTAGCATCAAAATTTAGTGAGCTTTTTGTAGAGTCCATTTTCAGAGAGTAGTCCATTTCTGAAATCTTCCACTGCCGTAGGCTGATGGAGATCCATGATAATTATCATTTCTTTATTGAAGTGAGCCGCGCAACTTCATAATAATTCTCATTTCCTTTGTTGGATGGCATTGAGGTCATCAGTGGTATTTTCAAGTTTGCATGAACTTGCAAAATATTCCAAAAAATTGTCTGCTAGCTGTTGGTAAGATTCGATGGATCTGGAACCAGGTGAGGGCAGGGCCGGCTAATGTTTCTCCAAATCCTCTACACATTCCAGCCTCTCATTGATGTGGAGCTAGACCCGTTGACATCATTTTATATTTGTAATAGACAACATGGTCGTCTGGGTCTATTGATCCATCATATAATTTCATGTTTAAAGGCATGAATTTCCTTGGTAGCTCGATAGAAGTGATTGTTCCCAAGAATGGTGTGTCTGAAATTATACAGGCTCAGCTTTTCCTTATTGCTAGCCTGACACCGGGTAGGCTGGATAAAATTGCTTATTTGAATTCTAACATTTCCTTACGCATGTTGGAAGCGCCTTGTTGCGCTTGGTCGACTAGGGAAATTGGTTCATTTCTTGGATCATTCCGGGGGTGGTCGTATGGGGGTGGATCATTATTTGGCACATCGTTGAATGCCCCCAAGAGATTGGATAAGATTGTATGATTGTTGGGATTGTCCAGTGTATCACATTGTTGGGAAGTTGATGAGATTTGCTCTAGTTGCTTCTAAAGGGTTATATTGGAGCTTCGCATGGCTTGACTCTCTTCTTCTAAGGCGCGTAATCATTCTTGGAATATGGCCAGCTTCATGGTCATAAGATTTGGTGTATGCTCACTGTTAGAAGCCATGGTTGGCTGTATTTTGGAAATCGTAGACTGAGAGATCTTTGCTTGTTATGAATCGCTAAAGCCCCACAGTGGGCGTCAAATTATGGACGCTGGATTTCACGTGAGGTCCAAAATCGTGAATTTGTAGTATGGGGGCACTAGCGATCCTACAAAAATAAAGATAGAATGAGTTGGGAGTACTGCCCACCAGTGTGGTGGGTGCCGTCGGCTCTCCGATGCTCAAGTCAGTAGTGAAGACGATCGATAAATAAGGAAGAGTAAGATCTGAGGTTACATTGATCTCCATTGACTACCGTGAGGGCGGTGGGTCAGTGTTTAGAGAGTAAGGGGCTCTGAGAGCTCAAGTTTGAGAGCTAAGAGTTGAATGACCTATATGTTGAGTTATGTTGTCATTTATAGGTTGAAAGAAGTCACTTTATAGCTGTAACAGGAGCTGTACTTATGATTGTGGGTCCCACAACGTGCTGACATCTCGGGTGATGGGCCCACAACATGCTCAAGACTTCATCTTTCCGCGATGAAGAATATTATGTTTAGGAAAATGGGATATAATTGCCAATATGATGTTTTCTTGTAGGGATCAGTTCGAACCAAAAGGATACCTGCAAGCTTTCGAAGTGAAAAGATGATTTTACCCTTTGTCCTAAATTTGGCCCATACAAGTATGAAAAACCACTATGAGCGTTTTGACTCATTGGACCATATACAACAAAATGTATGAGTTCCAATAAGTTAGTGGCACAATGTCCTACACCTGAAAATGAGGCTTTGGTAATTTTTCCATGAATACAAGATTCACAAGTTGGATAAGGTTTAATGGTAAGATCATGAATCAAACTATTTCTAACCAACAGGGTTAAGCGTCTGATCGGCGTGATCACACACGTAACACAAGCGCACATATCATTCAATTAGTATAAAAATATTGATCCCACGAGAACTTAATTTTTATTGTTGTTATTAATTATTGATACTATTTATTTACAGGTATCTAATTAAATGGAGAAGGGAATAATTGCTTGATTGGTTGGTTGAATATGGTTTTGCTAAATAAATAAATAAAAAAAATACAAAAGAAAATACTAAGGAAAAAAAAAAGACGCAAATATCTAGGGTTGTGATTCCACACAATATTATTCTAATGATGAATTGATTCTCTTATCTATGTGTAATAAATCAGTTTGCTAACTTGGAACACGAAAATATGCAAAATCCTCTGTCGATGGTCAGATGCAAACACCCAAATAACCCAATTAATCATATGTCTATGTTAACCAAGTTACCTGAATTCATTAAGTCAAAGTTCCAATTATGGCTACCCCCGTCCGACATGTATATGTCTATCTTGAAAGGAAATCTATTAAGGGTTATCTATCCTTAAGTGAGATCGGGAGCTATTAAATCTAAGGTTGAAACCTAAAATCCATTTTCTAAGTTAATTTTAAGTTTACCACATCAATCTTATTGGTGATTAGGCAATAAGAAACATTAAGCTCAAGACTCAATAAACAAACCTAATGTATTACCCAATATATTAGAAAATTAATTATTAAACTCGTGAATATTGTGTTTCATCACTTCCCTAGAATAAAAAGAAAATGCTGGGGTTAGGGGATCCACATTTAATATTTCAAATCTATGAATCTCACTTATTATAATATATAAATTATTATTAGTACTACTTTCTCAGGAATTAATAATGCCAAACATATAAAACTAGCCATGTAGGCGGTAGTCTAATTTAGTCCAATTACACCGGCCATATAGGCGGTAATCATCTGTCACATAAAAACCGGCCATATAGGCGGTAAAGTAATTTATATTTAAAATGACCAAATAGGCGGTATCATAGTTTGCCATTAATTTGTCTGGTTATATTATAATTCGTATATTATAATTAAGTGAGATTGACCTAGTTAATCGTATTAAATGTTTCATCATTCCCCAACGGAAATTAAGTACGAAACATAAAAAAAAAAGATAAAAGAAATAAACTATTATTAAAACTAGAAATAAAAGTACATAATAAAAATATGAAAATTAAACACAAAGAAGATACAGTCCTTAGATCCTTATACAGAACCTACATGAAAGTATGAAGATTCTAATGAAATCGAACTAAAGGCAAAAATTAAGCGTGTGCGTCGTGACACAAATATCACTGCGCGTCGCGACGCGATGAGCTGTCAACGCGTTCTTCTGAGATTCTGACATGTGACCACGGAGCGTCGTGCATCGTGAGGCATATGTGATCTACACTGCGACGTGCGAACAGTAATTGTCGATAGCTTCATAATAGAGGCGCGTCCCGACGTAAGGAGACATGCGCGTCGTGACATGTGATGTGCAGAAATGGGTTTTATGATTTTCTTTGTGTGTTTCTTGATGATGCCCGGAGAAATTGGTTCGTATCAAAACTTGTAAAAAAATCCTCTTCACTGCCAGAACTGCCAATGATTTAATTGACCAAATTTTATCCTTTGAACCACAAATTGACCATATATTTTCCAAGATAAACTGGTCTGATAATGATCGTAGTAAGAAGCGTCGTATAAATCTGGATCTTAACCTTTAATTTTCTTTTTAAATGTAGAATTTCAGCTATCCAAGTACTGTTTCTAAACTCTTCTTCTATTTTTTAAGACATTGGGGACAATGTCTCATTTAGGTTTAGGGGAGGGGAATAGTTAACTAGTATCTTGTTTTTATTTTTTTTTTCAACTACAACCAAACGGCTGAAGAAGTAATGAGACTGCGTGTTTTTGATACCACATATATGGTCGGTTTAAATATAAATTACTTTACCGCCTATATGGCCGGTCTTTATGTGACAGATGATTACCGCATATATGGCTGGTGTAATTGGACTAAATTAGACTACCGCCTACATGAAGATACAGTCCTTAGATCCTTATGCAGAACCTACAGGGAAGTATGGAGATTCTAATGAAATAGAACTCAATTTATAGGCAAAAATTAGGCCTGCGCATCGCGATGCGATTAGCTGTCAACACGTTCTTCTGAGATTCTAACACGTGTCAATGGAGTGCCGCACGTCGCGACGTGTAGGTGATCTACGTCGTGATGCGTGAAAAGTA